>BMAU01020086.1:0-260465 GCA_019973935.1 Trichonephila clavipes
CCCCATGCGTGGTTAAAGTGCAAAATTAATTACATTGTTATTAATGATTAACTTGATAATTAACGCAATTATTTATTCAATAATTTGTTTTTTACTGTGTTTTGTTCCGACTACCGACAAAATCTGCAAGGAGCATGATACAAGAATGGTGAACTTTTAGACCCCCGGACTCCCACACCAACAATTGCGAAAATTCCCTGTGTGCGCTACTGTAGAACATTAATACTTTAATAATACAATAGTATTCAAACCGATGAGAGCCAACGCTTGTAAAAATGAAAACAAGCCCCCTGCATGGAAATAATTTAAGGTGCTGGACATTTTTCCTCTTTTTAAGAAATTATTATAGGTTTATAAAAATTGAAACACGGGCTTGCATAGTGAATCGAATTGTAAGCAAAAAATATATTTGTTATTAAGAGTTTAATCATGATTAACGAGAAAAATTAATGCCATTGGGATAAAAAGCGTATGGTGTGCCCCAGCATCAACTGTTATAATTTCTTATCTCAGTTCTTACTCCCTGGAAATGCTGGAGTTAGTAAAAATGTAGCAATAAAGCACACCCTGCCGCTTTTTGTCATGATAGCTGAATGACATATATAATTCCTTTCCTCTTCGTTAATCATTTTATTCTTCATATTAAAATTATTTTTTTACTTTTAGTTCCTCTATTCACCATAAAAGCGTGTTTGCTAGTTTTCTCTTTATAAAAGTATAATTTGTTTTTTACTTTTTATGTCGATCTACACAAAAGGACTGTTTTTTAGTTTTAAAACTATCATTTATTCTTTGTTGAATTTAACTCTTGGAGTTCGATATTTGAGCCGGAATCATGTGGCTCCTGAATCAGTCTTTGCCTCTTCAATAGGGATATTAACTAACGGGTCTGAAGGATATTTATTCTCTCCGCTCACGGGGCCCCCTGGATGAGTTCACAGTATCGTTATAGCTTCGTATGATTCCGTCTCTATAGCTATGCTTCGCAAGGAAAATGATGGAATTATAATTTCATCAACTCTCTGAGGGAGATAACTCAATTGGCGGGAGATGTTAGCAAATGACGCCCTTGAAGGTCGATTCCTAGATAAAAGAAGGGTATTTAAACAAATGCTTGACGCGTTTCAGTGAAAATGATGAAATAATATTGCCGGTGAGTTGCGAGCGTTTATTTAACAAATATGAGTGCATTATTAAAACATAGACGTAAGGTAATAGAATAATAGTCAATGAAAATGTACTAATTTCATTTATTTGAAACTACCTAACAAACAATTGGGAAAAATTAGGTCGGTGTTTTTTATGTGTAAATTATGATTTTCCTGGGTTGCTCACGCACTAAAAACATTGGGTAATCCCTATGTTAATCCCATGGTGCTACTTATTCCTTAAAGATATGGCGTTGATATTTAGGACTGGATAGTACTACCCTGCAGTGGTTAGGAAGTGCAGCAAGCGACCCGCTCCTCCCTGGTGTGTCCTGGACAGCATTCTATGGAACGCAACACCCGTTGATCTAGTTCATTTCGCATCATTTCACTTCGAAACAAGCTACAGGATTTCGATAAAAATCACTTACTTTCATCATGGAAAATGACCCGAAGAGAGAGAGACATTATTTTAACATCTCCCCGTCCTCACTGATCCTTCTATTTCTTAGGGATTTCTCGCCGAGAAATCTCTACCTTCGTCATCTATTTTCCTGCGTTACACATTTTAGCAGTTAGAACATAAACTATCATTACCTTAAACGTTTTGCTATACTGTTAATTTGTCATAATCAATCTTAAACATATTGCTTTATAAATGTGAAAAAATATTTAGCAGTTAGAACAAATTATTCTCTTTATTCTCTTGCTACTGGAGTCTCTTTACTTCCATTTTCAGGAAAAGCTCAGCGCACCCGCACCCGACCGTAAATTCCTTTCACATAAATAACACTCTTTGCTCTATTTCATTGAATCCAGCTTTCCATTTATGTGGTTTTAGGGCTGCATCTTAATCTTTTAGTCATCAAACCTGAATTAGTCACCAAATCTGGAAATGGCGTGTTTAAATAGCTGTCACCTAAATCTGGAAAATGATTTTTATGCAATTAGTCGCCAAATCTGTAAAACCATATATTGAATTAGTCGCCAAATCTGGAAAAGATATAACGAATTGGCCGCCAAATCTCGTAAATCCCAAATCCCTTAATTATTAAAACTCTGATCAGGACAAGGATGTTCGAAAATTTACGAAATTATTGTACTTTGCCAATCGGTAGTGGCGCACACAGGACCTTTCTAAGGGGGTCCGGGGTCGAAAAAAGTTCTACTATTCCTGTACCATGCCCCTTGATTTTGCATCGATTTCGGGAACAAAACAGCAAGGCAAAAACTTAGTTTTTGAATAAATAGTTAGCATTGAATGAATACGATTAATCATTAATTGCGGTGTAGTTAATTTCAAATGTTACGTAATATATACTTAGAATTATAATCAATCGGAAAAAATATCAAGGGCTTTGAGGTGGCTGTCTGCCGTGGACTCCCCGGACCTCTGTGTGAAGTTCCACTCGGTCATCGATCCTCGACATATCAGTGCGAAATTTCTTGTGAATTAACCTGACCTTTTAAAGTGGGTAAAAAATCGAGTTCAAAGATTCCGATGCATTACATACAAGTGAAAACTATAAAAAGCGTGTTAAAAAGAGAGAGCGAGGGTTCAGGCTATCAATATGGATCTGAGGTTCGCAAACATTTTGTCTCATAGATCCCCGACATGTTGAGCCGGTTTCCGGTAGACCCCTGTCTTCACCTAAATATTGAATTTCTGCGTAATTTCTTTTCTAACCTTATGCCTTCTGACAGCTTTCAGTATAAAGCCAACTTACTGTTATAATAGAACTAAATTCCTTAACTGGCAGTGAAGTTATGAAGCGCCTAAAACTTGCCAGCTAGCTACATATTGATGACCTGGGGATTACTAAAATTTAATTAATGTATAAAATAATTGCACAACAAACAATTGAGCTTACAATAGGAGGGATGAAACCTGGCGTTTCAATAACAATTTCAACATTTTTGGGCACCACTAATCTGTCATGCTTAACCCTCAAATCTCCTCTGTTGTAGTGACCAGTCCCCCCTTGTTTTGAGTGATCGACAACCGGGCAAGCTTAAAGCCCTCATCAGGAAAAGCAATTAGAAAAGCACGCTTTCTCACGATTATTCCCATAGGTTCTGAAACAAACAATAGATTATGATCTCTCAGTGCCCAAGTTGATTGTGAATCCGTTTCGAAACTTTACTTTTAAGATCTTCGTCAGGGCGTAGCTCTCCTATCGTAACATTTGAATTTTTTTTTTCACTGTGATCCATATGGAATTACACTGTTCATCACTGTGATATTACTTCATTAGTCAAAGCATATTCTCAAGCCAAGTTTCAAAAATCTAAAATAGCGGGCATTTAAATGCCAAACATTATTAAAAACGTCTCCGACAGATTGTCTGTGACAAATTGAGAAATTCGCGACCTCGAATATTATACTGCTTTAGCTTAATTCTAAAAAGAAACGCTGAAATAGTCCTTGTTTCTCGCGCCTCCACACCTACAGGTCCGAGGTTCAAACTCCAGGCTGGGCAAGCTTCGACTCCAGCCATTCACCCGCCAGTGGGTCGATAAACGAGTACCGTTTGGTTTGGAACTAACACCTGGGGTTTCAGATGCAAGACTACCAGCAGACTGCAACATCCGCCTATGCACCTCAGGGCCTAAAGTCGCATACTGAGTTTGGCGCCAGTAGGCCTTAGCCTCACAATGCCAGCCACTGAGTTAAGTTATGGTCCTGTTTTAATAAATTTATGCTGTCCCTTATAACTGCAAATTAACTTTATTAAATTTAGTAAAGCAAAATCCTGTTAAATAAATAAAATCTGGTTTCCACTTGATTACGTTTTCTTTTAAAATTAAAAGTGACGATCTGGTTGAATGAGAGTAACTATAACATAGACCCCCTCATTTACATCATTTGAACCTCTAAAATTTTTCTCTTACGGAACACCTTGTCGGTCGTCACAGACCCGTGGAGCTCTATATAGACCTTGCTTTGGAAATCACTGGTATAGATGATATTTGAAAATGAATTAGAAACAAATATGTATATCGATATAGATATATATAGATATATTTTAAAAAGATAATAGTTTTTGAAATAATAAATAAAAATCAGAGTATTTACTAAGATATATATATATATATATATATATATATATATATATATACTAGTTGACTTAATATAAACAATTGACATATAATAAAATACTACAGAATTGTGATCACAAAAAAGCTAAGGAACACTAATATAGAGTGCATTGGGACAAACAATGCTTGATTATCACTAATATAAGCTTATTTAACAATTGCATTCCTTATTATGAACAAAATTATGATTAATGTACGCAAAGAGTAATTCTATTAAGCAATTAACAACACACAAAAGGTAATAATGTTCAGCATCGTTGAATAAATAATGAGCAATATAAACTAATTAACAGCGCCTCGCAGATACTAAAGGCTCTCCGAAGTGGTCCATTAAAACCCTAAAGCGTCCATCCTTCCTTTCTGGTCGTTTACACCCCTAAACAATAAAAAAGACACCCTTTTGTGATACATGCCATTATCGTCTGCCATCTTCCGTGGGGGAGGGGGAATGGGCCATGTGGTCTTCATTAGCAACTTGTGAAGAGTTGGGTCCTGCTAGCGAGATGAGAGGTCTGGATACTGCAAGAATGGGAAGAGCTACTACCTCCACTGTTGGGTTCATTATATTCGTGGAATTGCGCGTGAGAGAAGGATGGAAAAAGTATTATATATCGTGGTGAATCTACTCTGTATGACAATAATGACTGAAAGAAAATTCCTTTTAATTTCTTTAGACGATTGATTAATTATTCGTGGATATAAATGATAGTAAAACACTATGTTTTGATTAAAGTGTCATGGATAAATGGTTTTGATAAAAGCTCTAAAGAACTAAAATCGTAATCACTCGTTATTAAGTATGTAAGAATACTAGCCGCTATGCAACCTCTTCGTTGGGTATTTCATGATGCATAAATATATATACTGTTTATGTACACACACACGCACGCACGCACGCACACACACACACACACATATATATATATATATATATATATATATATATTAATATCTGAGTCCCCTAGCGTTAAGCGTTTGATTGTATTGAACCTACTTATGCAACTCTCACTTCTTGTTTTTTTTAAAAAAAAAGTGGACAAAAATTGAAATAAAATTATCTTTTAAGTTCCCGTAACCCGTTGCCCCGAAGTGGCTTTCCGCAAAACTCATATTTAATGGATCTCTACTAAACAAAATAAACATGCTTGCCGAATTTCATGTCTAAATTTAATAGTTCAAAAACGAAATTATTTTTATTAATAGATCCGTACTTCCTTTGAGAGCATATTTCCGTTTGACCCGCTCTTAGCGGATTTCGTTGTTGTGTCTTATGCCACCTGATCTCGACTGCGTCTGATTCAGGCCCACGAAATTCATCATGGCAAGGGGCTATATGTACGCCAGTCGTTGGCCATAGCCTTGAGCACCATGCAGGTGATAGTATGAATTATCTGGTTTTTTCACCTCAATTTTGAGGGATAACACGCTGGGGCGTCAAGGGCCTCCCATCTCTCCTCCCCTTCCACCAACCTCACGAGAAAACTTGCGGCTTTACGGCTATTTAGAGTACCTCCAAGCCGCGAAGGCACTATACATTTACAAACGTCTATGCCTTCTCCGGAATTCGAAACCTGCGGCACAGCAGACAGCTTCGCTAAGCACAATACCGGATGGCCGAATCTGCGTATTTCAATTCAGCAAAAGAAACGTTGATTTCAAATTTCATTATTGAAGATCTATTTGTTCGAAAACGGTAATTTTTTTCAAACTATACGCCCCAGTAATCCTTCGCAATCCACCCCCCTTCACACAGGAGTAGATTTCCGTGAAAACATATATGTATTCAACAAAAGAAACTTGTTTATTAAATTTCTAGAACATGGATCTAACAGTTCAAAAACAGGAATTTTTATCTGTAACATCCCTTAATCTCCCCCGTCCCCTAGTATTCTCCCCGTTCTGGGTCGATTTTAGCTAAACTTGTTTTGCAGCGGTTGTGAAAGGAGCGTGCTTACCAAATTTGAAGTCTGTATGTCTAATAGTTCCGGATTGCACGATATCGGACCAAAACTTAAGTTCCGGTATTCGGTATTTCTTAAGCCTTAATACCGGTAGTAGAAATTTTAGAAATAGGATTTCTTTTTTTTGTTTTGTTTGCTAGTTTTTTAGAGAGTGTAAATATGACAAAAATAGTTTGTAACTTATAATTTATAACGGTATATAAAGAATCACAAAAAAGTAGAGGAATATCTTATTTATTTAAATCACAAAAAAAGTGTAAATATCACTATTCATTCTGTGGTAGTATTACAAATTTTTGAAATGCGATCTTAAAAAACATAATGCACATCCATTGTACTGTCATTAATCCTTGTATTGTGCAAAATCACCAGCTGTCGAAAATGCGGCATTTACGCTAGTTGCAATGCGTTATATTCTCATATAAATAATGACATTAAACCAAAGTTTTATTTTTGTGTTCTTTAAAATTATTCTTATTCATTAATAAAGGTCATTATTTATATTAATATTGAGTTATTATTATAGGTTATAATGAATCTGAAAAATATTTTGAGCCTTAAATACAAATAACTTAACTCAGTAGCGCAACAGCCAAAAGGGCCCACTGTACCCAACTCAGTACACACGAACTTGGGCCATGAGCAGAGGGTCCTCTCAGTCGGACGCGAAACCCTCAGAGTTAAGTTCCTAAGCTCATTTATCGGTCCACTGAAGGGATGAGTCTACCTTGCCCAGCCCGGGGTTTGAACCTCGTACCTGTGGTGTGGAAGCGCGATGCACTAACCACTCGGCCTCATGATATGCAAATACAAATGTCAATAACAAACTCACCAGTTTAAACAAATATCGAAATATTACGCACTTTCTTCACAACTACAACTTTGCTGTCACACGGATCCTGCGCGTGAGCAGTATCTCCCTGAGCTGCAATAGGATAATTTTGACCTGCCTCCTTGGAGGATTCACATATTTTACTTTATATGCACAGTCTAATTAATGTCGCCCGTTTTAGGGAGACGTAAAAACAAAAACGTAAACTATTTTACGATGTTGGCCATCTGTGAACATAGAGTGAAGACAGTTTAAAAAATGTCTAATAAATATCGAAAAACCGGTATTTAAACTTGCGAATACCAGTATCACAAAATTGTCCAAATGGCTCAAAATACCGGTATTGCAATCCCTATTCCGGAGATATTGTGATGAGTCGCTTTTGTTCTATATATAGATAGAGAGCTAGATAGATGTGTGTTGTGAATTGGAGATATTGTTCTATCAATATTCTTATTGGAGTGAAGAATTTAAGTAAAGACTTCTGCTTTAGAAATTTTTGTTCATATGTTAATGCAAATATATAACAGAGTATGAAACTTAAGGGAGGCATAAATTGTTTGATGTTGTCATTTAAGGTTCTCTCTTTTATTACACATCACTCCCATCCTCTATTGAAGACACAAGGACGCCATCTATTCCTAGAAATACATGATTTGAACTATAAATCATATTTCACCAACAGATGTCTACCTAAAAAAATAATTGTTTTAAATGTTTATTTTGCTGGATATTTTATTTTAAGTTGAAAATATAGAGAGAAATTGTGGAGGGCGTCCTTTTGATTTTCAGTATATCAAAGACATTTCAAGCACGATATTTTGATAACCTCCCGATATATTTTGCAATATTTAGTAATACAATGTGAAGAATGTAACAAAATTCTACAGTTTTCAAAACGACTTCCAGAAATAAAATGCTTCTAAATCCATCTAAAGATGAAAGCTCAGCACGCTCTGTTTCCGCATTCATGAAATCCATATTTGCTTCAATACAAGCAACACAAAGTCAAATCAATTCTAGACGCATCGAAACTTGTTTCCTAAATTGCCTCAAAACTCTTTTTATCAAATGGACAAAACGTACGCAATAAGAAATAAATCGCCCAGTGACAAATGCATATCTCGCTCCATTTATCAAATTTACTTAGTTTTATTGCCGCCGCCGATACTAGAAAAGATAAGTTTGGGCTGAAAGACGCCGGTTTGACACACAAGCGCATGTTCCAACGCCGGATACAAATGCGTTTTTTGCTCCGAAATGGTCAGTTGAGTCCTTTATCTCGACCCTGGCAGGTACATTTTTCATGTTTTCTTCAGAGATAGGAGGGTCTTTTGTTTCTTATTGTTCCTCAGTTGTTTTGTTGCTGAGCGATGAACTATGGATTGGGGCTTATCGAAACCGAGAGGTCGCGTGTTGGAATCATAGTTTCGATTTTTTTTTATTCTTTTATGAATTTGTGCTGTGTCATTAAAATAGAGGTGTGGAGACGGTATCAATTGAGGAAGTATATCCGGGTTTTAAGATATGTTGATTTTAACTACATAGGTGGAAATGTGGAGCCTATTCCAGTTGGGGGAGGGGGGCAGAAGTTCATGTGTCAATGTTAACATACAAGCATACATTATTTTAGAAAGATTAGTTAATCTTTCTTTATGAAAAGGATTCGTTTCAGTGTATCTTTTTCGGCATTTCTCTCGTCTAGACATCAGCAATGTCTTTGAAAACCATTTGAACTTTTAACGTTGGATTTCCTGTGAAGTACTAAGTCTGCTTTCACCTTACATCGAAGAATTGGAACCAAACTCAGATTTTTTTTTTCAGATAGAAAAAAAATGGCTTAAACTATTATATATATTATAGAATTTTTATCTTTTCTCCACAGTCATGCCTTTTTTCAACAATAGCGATCTTAATATATTTTTTTAAAAAAATATGTTTTAACCATTCCATAACGAAAATTTTCTTTTAAAATTATCAATGCATAAAAATAAAACTCTGCCAAAATATTTTTTAAACTTATTGAGATTACGGTATTATCACAGTTTACATGTCATCGAAAATTCTAGACTGAATGTGAGTGTTTATTATAACGTCGCACTATAACCACCATATTCACCGCTGACCGAACCCGGCTATGAAACCAAGTTAAGTGAAGCCATAACGACGGTTAAGACTTCATTTCATTAAAGTCTATTTTAACTAACTTCATTAGTTAAAATAGACTCCGAGACTGTGCTTACTGAGCAACTGCAGTTAAATATAACTCATCTTTGTTGAGTTCGGTTAAAGCTTCCTAACCTAACTTTCGATGTGAAATGAACTTTGGCGAAACCACGATTTTCTTTCTTTAAGTACCGGTCCAATGAACGGAGAATACGGCAGTGAAGCAATACGAGGGCGATTGGAAGAATCTCGTAATTTTGAATCATGGTCATTGATGAGGACGACACCTGAGCTGGTACCACCTACCCAAACTACCAAATAATGCAAAAGGGAGAACTTTTAGTCTCGACAGAATTGTGCATCCTCCCCTCTACACGGGGAGTCTTCAGTAGCATTTGTGCTCGATCTTATGACATGCTGGCCACGAGTTTATGATTGATTGAGTGAATATTAACGTCGTACTGTTTAGCTACACGAGGGCTTTTGGTGACGGACCACGTAATTTTGAATCATGGTCAAGTGACGTGGACGACACCTGAGCTGGCACCCCTCTCCTAACTACCACACCACACCAATGGGTTGATCTTTGAGCTCTCGACAAATTTAATGTGCATCGCTGCCCTACACGGTGGGTCTTTAGTGGTACTGGGCTCGAACTCGTGACAAGGCATGCCACGATCCGATACCTATACCACTCGGCTACCGCGGCCGCTCAAGTAAGCAGGAACATTCACACTAGGAATGTATAATACTAAGAGTTTAATATACTTGAATCATTTTTTAATTTTTTTATTTTAACAGTTTTTGTTTATTTTGTTCCTTTTATTATGGTTTATAAATAAAGCTTTTATAATTTGGTTACAATTAAAAGTTTCATATTAACTAGGTACATTTTACGTGTTCTTAGATCACTTTTTTTTATAAATATGTGTTTAACATTTAAAAAATTCTATTAGTGGTCCGCGGGATTTAAATTATGAATTTACTGGTCCGTGAGGTCAAAAAGTTTGGCGACCGCTGATCTTCAGGATCGGCGAAAGGAGAAAGAAACGTTTTCCCAGGCCCGCACGTTCCCAGATTATACGCACGCATGGGACCGGGTGAATTTCACAGCTAGGCCTAATTTCATTTAAAAATTCTTATAAAATCTTTAATTTAATCATACACGCTAAAACTTACAATTTACTATTGTGGATAACATCTGAATATGCATTACAAAAAAATTCGCTATATTTAAAAAAAAAAATTGTGAATTTTATAGAAAATGTGTTTTTATAATTAATCATCATAGCTTTCTTAGTATCACATTAGTATTATATTTCTGTTCATAAGAACAGAAAATATGAAAACAATAACAAAAAAAATGAACAAGAATCGCCTGTTCTTACTGAATTAAAAATGAATCAGAGTAAGAACAAACTTCTTCGTTAAAAATGAGTCATCGCGTTTTGTTATCTGAATATCTGCTTTTTAAACGTTTTTGAGAATAAAAATTATTGTTGTAATACTGAACAAAATAAAAATAAACAAAAATGAAATAAATACTGAAACTATTAACATGAATGTCTGATGCTCAATAAACTAATAAGCTTTCCATCTTTTTTCAACTTAAAAGGGGAGAGCACGACTAAGACAATTCATTTGGGGTCGACACTTGGAGTGTTCAACCCTCAAAGTAATTCTGCCGAATGGCCAGTCAATTCAGAGAAAATAGCATTCGAAATTCATGCTTTGCTTTTATGCAACTAAATTTCAATTTCCTCCAACGATTTCGTAGCCTGGTTGTTGTATCGTCTGCATACTATGCGCGAGATCAGAGTTCGATTCATTGATCAATTTTTCATTTCATTTAATTATTTTTAAAATTGAATAAATTTATGTATGAGAGGTTTATGAAAAATTAAATGATATTTTATGTAATTATTTTGTACTTTATAAAGTAGAAAAAATTTAAAAAATTTATTATTTAAATTATTTACTATGAACATTATATGAAATTATTATTATTAATTTATTATTAAAATTATTCAAATTTTTTAAAATTTATTTAAAAAAGATTTTTAAATTTTTTTAAAATATAAAATAATTAAATTAATAATATATAAAAAATACATTTTTTATTATATTAATTATAAAATAAATAATTCAACAATAATATACTTTATAAATTATTTTATGTTATATATAATACTTTATTTATAGTATATTGTATTTCACATTATAAAACTATTTGTAACTAATTTTTATGTATAATATCATTTAATATATTTATGATATATTTTATTATAAATATTATTTATTGATATAAAAATATATTTATAAATTTTAATATATAATAAATTTTTATATATAATAATATAAAAAAATTATTTTTTATATACATAAATTTTTATATATAATAAATATTTATATATGTACAGTATTTTTTTTACTTTATAAAATACAAAATAATTACATAAAATATCATTTTATATCAAATAAACTTTTCATAAGTAAATTTATTTAATTTTAAATAATTAAATGAAATGAAAAAAAAAGGTTGATCGATGAATCGAACCCTGGCCCCACGCATAGTATGCAGACGATATATCAACCAGGCTACGAAATCGTTGGAAGAAACTGAAACTTAATTGTATAAAAGCTAAGCATCAATTTCGAATGCTATTTTCTCCGAATTGACTGGTCATTCGGCGGAATTACATTGAAGGTTGAACACCCTAAAGGAGTACTGCTACCACACCCAGTCTTGCCCCCCCAATGAATTTCCTTAGTCGTGCCCTCCCTTTGTTAGTCAAAATATAAACAGAAATCCAGAGTACAATAAATTACGGACCTTTAAATGCCCAACTCTCTCAAAAGAGTTAAACATATGCAGTTATTTACATTCATAAGTATCCCGGATCTTATTAAATAAAATTCGAAGCTGAAAGCACATATTGAAGCTCAAAGTTGTGAGAAACACTATTTTGAAAAAAAAAATGCACTTTTACTGCCATTAATATAAAAACGTTCCAAACTCAAATCACACCAGTGTGATCATGGGCCTCAGAGCAGGGAAAACGTAATCACATATATGATACCGTGGGCCCTGGCGGTAGAAACTCTAGATCATATATGTGTGATGATGGTTCTGAACGGGATAAGAACAATACTTAGCCAGTTCGTAGCTTCGTGTACCTCGAAGGTGTGTAAATGCCGTACTTCCCTGGAGAAGGTAAACCTTCGAGGGTAGGAGGAAGATGCATATATTCTAGAGCCAAACTAAATTTCTAACATTTCTTTCTTGCAGTATTGGGAGGGTCCTTTTAACAAATTTATTATACATATTCAGGATACAAATATGTATAATTCCCAAGGCAAATTTCCGTAATTAACGACAAACGTTAATGCATTTCGTTTTTTTCTTCACTAAAAAGATTTTTTTAAAATATTATTTCATTTGGACTAGAAGCAATCTCTCCAAAAAGTACCATTTCCACATCTTAAAAGAAAAGCTTTTTTAAATTCGTTATATGGAAACATTTAGTTCTTCACGTTTTGTAACAAAGATACTTCTACATATGTCAGCTTATGAAAGATCGGATAAACCAGAGGTTTTTGATCTTTTTCCTGGTCGTCATCCTCATGAATCTTATAATATAATCCCGTGCTTCAAAAGAATAACAAATAAGCAAAAATACCATACATTAAATGCATGTCCTTAATAACAGTTTAATTGTCCACACTTGTCTTCTCTCCTCAGAGGTGCGTGCCAGGTTAAGAACCCTTGGCTAAACTTACAATTTATATCTTTCTTGAGAAGAGGAAGAAAAAAGAGAGATCAAAATAAACAAATAAGATACACAGAAAAATGGCAGAGAATGGGCATGAAAAAATTGCATAAAAGAAATGTTTTCCACCGAACGATAACCTCAGCCATCAAGCGGCCATTTTGAATGTGACATGCCGAGGTGCCAGACGGGTAGTGTTTGCCGAACGTCAACCGCCTGTGAAAAAAGACGAACGAGAAACAGCAATGAAAGACTAAGTCGAGTTCTTACTGCCTTCTGAAAAGAAAAAAAAAGGAAGAAGAAAGACTTGGAGATCCTGTGTCACCAAACGTCGTGTCGAACAAGATTTTAATTTGGTTCAAAAGCTCGAATGCTATGCGGAGAATTTGAAAAATTGACGCGAGATCCATTCATTTCGTTTAAGTACTTTTGGAAAGATGTGCCAAAAATTCTACGGTGAAAAAGCATTTTGGCAATAAAACGAATAGGGCGTGAAAGAAATAGTTGAAATTCGTGTAGGTGTAAGAACAGTGATATATTTGTTTTCATTTCTAGGTTTGAATTAGTCAATGCGTCAATACTAGAAGATCTTGCACACAAGCAATACATATGATGTCAAAAATAATGACTAATTAATCATCCCAAGTCAGTTATAATAAGAATATTATCATATACTTTGAATAAATATTTAATTACATTAAAAACAATTAAGAAAAAAAATACATTGATTTATTCGTTCAGATAGAAATAGCTTTTAATTTTGATGTAGATGATTGCATATGAAAAAGCGTATTTCTTTTAAATCGACGCAATGTGGTTTTTGTATAATTTGATTCTGACTGTCAAATAAATTGTCTTTTAAGAATATATATTTTAAGATAATTCAATTATGTAAAGGAATCGCTTGTATTTTGTGTTATAAGGAATCGTTTTGGAGAAGAAGCAAGCACAACAAAAGGGATTTATTAAAAAAATACTTTCTTTACAAAGGAAACTATAAAAAGTAACAGAAAAATAAATGGAGCCTTCCATATCCGTACAAATGATTATTTAAAACTTCAAAAAGATTATTTACATCTTGTTTATGGGCAAAAAAAAAACACTGCAAGGAAAAAAAAGAAATTTATTCAAGACAATTATTATCGGAATTTATCATTATTTTAAATTGTCTTAGCCCAGTGGAGCACACAAGGGGGGTCCTGGGGGTCCAGACCCCCCAAAGCCCTTGATTTTTTTTCCGATTGATTATAATTCTAAGTATATAGTACGTAAAATTTAATTAATTACTTGCTATTAATGATTAATTTTATTAATTAATGCTAATTATTCATTTAAAAACGAGTTTTTTACTGTGTTTTGTTCCCGAAAATCGACAAAATCAAAAGGAGCATGATACAAGAATGGTGAACTTTTGACCCCGGACACCCCCTTGAAAAATTCCTGTGTGCGCCACTGTTTTAGCCTAATAAGAAATCGAATTATTTCGAATAACGAAATTAATACACGTAAACTGGTGTTCATTCTGTTCTAAAAATATTTTTTTATCGTGTATAAGGAAAAATAATTGTTATATCAATTGAAATTTTTGATATCTTCACAATTATACAAAGATAAAATATAGCATACTAGCTGGTATACCCGTTCTTCGCACGGGTGAACTGAAAAATTAAACAACACAGATTGAAGGATAAAGAAGTTTATAATGAGTTAATTTTACGTGAATTGCAAATTAAACAAAAAAAGCTTTTTTTGCGTAGCTCAGCAAAACAAAAAAAAAAAAAAGAGAGAAATAAAACACCTTTGTTAAATTTTAAGTATGTAGATCTAATAGCTGATAAAAAGGATATTTTTTTTTTATTTATAACTCCCCTAACACTCTTGAGGGTCGATTTTTGAAAATACCATCCTAAGCTGACCTCTGCTCAGCAAAAGTAACACATTGTTAAAAGTTTTGCGTAATGAACGCTTAAAATAGTGTAAATAATTTATATCTGAAAGTGTAATACATTAATATTACTTTCTGTTGTATTTATTTTATGTTAAAATTGTAATATTCGCAAGCAACGCCGTTTCTTAAATTATAATGGCTATAATGGCGATTCAATGAAAAACACAGCGAAATGATAACGATAGAGTCAAAAGTTGGCAAATGCCTAGCTACTTTCATAGCTGGAGCTTTATTAAAGCTTTGTAAAACCCGCCGTGTAGGGAAACGATGCACGTTAATGCTTTATCTACCACAATATGATTTACTGCAGTTTTTTTTCATGCAATTTTTTTTTTTTGATCACTACATTGAAAATTAAGGGATATACATAAACGAAATACTCCATTTTGGGAAATTTAATCCGTTAAAGATAATAAATTAATTAGTTATTCCACTGTAAAATTAATTATATACACCGTTCACTTAAAATAAACAGTCAAATTGTTTTCTAAGGTCTTCATTAACATACAAAAACATAAGACACTTACATTTTGACAAACTATTTTTTCGGGACAAAAATAATAATCTTTGCAATCCGCTGAAAACGCATATCTGCTGCAAAACTGTTCGCCTTCCCCGCTAAAATACTCATCATAGAACCCGTGCTGCCATATATCTTGGAATAGTAGATTTCAAAAAATAGTCCTTCTAACGCCCATATTCCCCTCTAACCTGAGCGCCGGTTAGAGGAAGGAAACCGGGGTTTCGCCGAAAACGTTATTCACCATCGCAAGTTAATAACGGTTCAAGTTAAAAAATCGTTACCCAGAGTCACAGCCGGGTTAGTTTTAAACGCACATGCGCAGTAAGCGATTTTTCGAGTGCACGTTTTAGTGCAAGTTTTGAAGTAGTTTGAGTTTGGATAGATTTTTAGTTTACGATGAATACCATTCAAAAAGTGTCCACTGTTACTCAATTGGATTTTATAGAAAAACTGGAAACCAGAAAAGTCAAAAAATTCTATTATATGTAAGTGCGGCTTCATCAAAGCCAACACCAACTCTTTTTCGTACTGCGTAAAATAAATTCTGTTGGCATTCATTTTAAGCAGGTAGCGATACACGAGGTTAAAAACAAGCTGGCACGAGGCGAAGATAGAAATTGTAGCTTCAGCCGGAAGTCAAGGGGTTTATTTCGACCAATGGGAATCGACCAGTAAATCCAAGAAACTCAGAGTCAAGTAACTGGAGGTCGAAAAAGAGCAGTGAATTGGAGTTCCAACCTGTGGTTGACTGTCGGTAACTTAACTCCAGGTTTCATCGCTGGGTCAGGTTAGCGGTGAATACGAGCGTAAGTTGGTGTGGTGTTGTAGTTAGGAGAAGGGGGTACCAGCTCAGGTGTCGTCCACGTCACTTGACCATGGTTCAAAATTACGTGGTCCGTTGCCAAAAGCCCTCGTGTAGCTGAACAGTGCGACGTTAATATTCACTCACTCCAAAAAATACAGTACAGTAGTTATGATTATTTTTATACTTAAAAATGCAATTTCCGGCTATTCAATTAAAATTATAGTCTTATAATTAACTACTAACCACAAACAAACTATGCAAATATGTCCAAAATGTAGTGTGAAAGACAAAGTTTATCTACTGTAAGTTCTAGAAGCAATAAAAGTATTTATTTTGAAAAAAGATCAATTTCTTACTACCAAATGTGCATAATAAAATCATTAAAAAAACATTCAAATAAAGAGAGATTTATAACAACCTCTCCCTTCAAAACTTAGTTTAATTCTGAAATAAAAAAAAATTAGGGGTTATTCTGATCACAGGAATTAATTAGAAGCAAGCGCTTGCGTAGCCAAAACAAAAAAAGGGTTTTTTCACAAACAAAAGATAGATATATGCTGACGTGGGCTTTTTTGCAGAGCACGCCAGAATTGCTTGCAGATGGCAGAATTTTTTCCTACTTACTTCACACATATCGTTATATTTTGGACACTTCTCACAATATCTTTATAAATTATAGCCTATATGTTATTCTGATGTATAAGCTATATTATTGTAAGGTTTCATTAAAATCCATTCAGTTATTTTTGCGTGATAGGCGCCCAAACATCCTCACAAACTTTCGCATTTATAATATATATCTAGATTTCTTTGCAAACGGATTAATCTTAACTTATAATTATATTTTAATTAAATAAAATGCGTATAGTCGTCAACTATTTATTCCATATGGCGTAGAAATGATATACATTAATGATTTAAATGATAAACAATAAACAAAACAAATAATTTTTTGCATTGTAGTAAGCGTTATTTTTTAAATACTATTTTTATCAATTTTCTTTGTGATTTATTGAAATTCTTTTCACCTAACTTTGACTATTGATCTACTAGTGAGCAAATTTTGCTGAAATAAATAAAACAATATTTACTATAGCATAATTGCATTTGTATTTTATTAAAAAAAACTAGATTTGTGTTTTGAACTTTAAAAGCTTCTAATAGTTTTTGGATTTTCCATTTACGTGAAATATTTATTGCTTTTTACAAAGATTGGAAAGAAAAATAATTACATCATAGATCGAGTCAGATATTGTACTTCAAAAATACCGTTGTTAATCATTAAAATATTCAAGTTTTAGTATTTTCAAATAACTTTGTCTTTTCAATGTGTATATAACCTTATAAAATGCTAAGAATATAAAACACGCTCCCACGTATTCACAGAAAAGCATTGAAATTCCACCTCTCGCAGCATTTTGACTAAAGACTTTTCCTAATGACGGGGACTAGGGGCGTGTTCTGTCTCGTGCCAAAGGAAAGGAAACAGCCCAGAAAAAAAAAAATAAATAAATAAATAAAGAGCAGTAATATAGCACTTACTTTAGAATCTAAGATTGAGGGGCTTAGAAGCCTGTTCTTTTTAAACGCATTTTGTTCTCCGTTCTTAAAAGCAAGGGGCACTTTTATTTCGGTAAACGTCGCGATTACATCGTAAATCCTGTTAGACGAGAGAAAGCAAGAGAGGTACGAATCGCGGATGAAATGTCGAATAGTACATCAACCATTCATAGGGATAATATTCCATTACTGATGCCATTCATCGTGTTTGGTTGAGAGAAGATTCGCATTAATACATTTCCATTGCTCTCGCTCTTTCTTATTACATTGCAGCCAATGGCGTAACGGAGAACATTCCCCCCCACCTGGCAAAGTCAGGCTTTGGGCTCCCAAGTTGAATTTTACATAGGGTAGGTACTTGGCGGCAGTCAGGCTTTGGGCCCCCCGCAATGCGGGGGTGTACGTTACGCCACTGATTGCATCTACATTAACAAATTCACCGATTAGCAAATTCATCGGGACCAGTGGCGCACACAAGGGGGGGATCCTGGGTCCCCCCCAAAGCCATTGATTTTTTTCCGATTGATTATAATTCTAAGTATATAGTACGTAAAATTTAATTATTTGTTGTTAATAGTTAATTTTATTAATTAATGCTAATTATTAATTCAATAATTACTTTTTTACTATGTTTTGTTCCCAAAAATCGACAAAATCAAAAGGAGCACGATATAAGAATGGAGAACTTCCGACCCCGGATCCCCCCTGAAAAATTCCTGTTTGCGCTACTGATCGGGACCAAACATTTTCTTCAATAAATCGTGGTTATTCGTTGTATCGGGGTTCAAACAAAATACAAATTTTTTGCATTTACCTTTTGGAAACTGTACAATAAGCAACTACACAAAAAATTTCCTTAGTTAGAAATTTTACGTTTTTTATTCAACAGAGCAATTAATACTATTAGAGAATTATTACGCACGTTCTCATTAGAAATTTTAAAATACTGACTAAAAGATGTGTGAAGATCTTTTCGATTCCTGACTCGAGAAAATTCTTTTTTCTATTTTATGCAGAGTACAAAAAACTGTGTCATATACATCCTGTTGCATAAGGTATGTTTTCAAAGTTTGCAAACATTATAAGGCATTAGAAAATGCAACAGTTTCGATAAAAGTTTCATTATCAACTGATATTCATTGTCTCCGACAATTTAACAGGTTCCTGAACTTCATGAATATAGATAGGCAATCCATCATCAAATGTAACATAATCGTTAAAATCTTAAAATATTCCCCTGCGTTATGGAGTGGGATGAGAAAAGAAAGGAGATTCCTGCCCTATTTAAAACTCACACGATATGTTACACTCATGACTCCTCTACACTTGTTAAGTCTAATAACGCTCTGCACTCTTGGCTGTCGAAACCTGTTGCTTACAAGTAAAAAATAACAAAATACGTCATTTGAGAAAATATGTCATTGAAAATATGTGGACAAAAATATGTCATTTGAGGAAAAAAAATACAATTTTTTTTAAACACAAACTAATAAAAAAAATCCATCTGTTGAAATAATTCGTTAAATCGGGGTATTCGTTATATAGAGATTTTTGCCTTTATTTTAATAAGAGAAAAAGACAAATTCGTCAAATAGAGGTTCGTTAAATCGGGCTCTGACTGTATTTTACTTCTTTCAGTGAGCATTTTCCAAATCAAATTTATGTAAAAGAGTTGAGAAATGAAGAGGTAATACCAAATGATTTCTGTTTTTATGAATAATACCTTTCGTAGGTGCAGTCGAATTTTGATTTGATCTGAAGTCGCAATCTAAAGCAACACAAGACAGACAGAGCTCGTACTGGCTGTAATCGAGACTGGCACCCCTTCTCCAAATTACTATTCCACTTTAACGGGAGGACTTTGAGCCATGGCGGATTTAACGTGCATCGGTCCCTCAACACGGCAGGTCTTCAGTGGCACTAGGGATCGAACCCCACGACTCGACAACGTCGGCCACGAGTTTGCGACTACGACCGTTCGGTTACAGCGACTTAGACACATTTGAAAGAAAAGATTAAAAGAAAGAAAAAGTGCCGGACGAATTTCTTTCTTAGGTCTCCCAAAAGTTTTGAAGCCATCGGAGTATGCATTGAATATTTCTTTTGAAAATATGCAAAATGTGGTTGGTCGCATTTTATACTCTTGACTGAAGTGTGATTTCCCTGAACTGACTTTTTTTGGGGGTCTTCATTATCGCCCAAGAAAATTGTTTTTACTCCAAATTTTGTACAAAATTTAATGCAGCTTTTTGCGTCATTTTGTTCAAAACAAAACCCCCAAAACTTTCCCTGAATGGCTCATCGGAGGTCTGCCAGCGATTGATAGTTTCTGTGGTCAAGAAAAAAAAATTCATGTATGCGGCTGCATACATATTTTTGCTTTACTTACGTGCAACAAGCTATGTATCTTTGACTTACTGAAAATTTTTTTAAAAAATTTACTTCTGTCTTACTCATAACAAGCTTCGAAAACGTGACACTGTCTGGTCTACGGTTCTATCATGGTTTATTTGGATTTCGTTAAGGTAGTAATTCTCTGCAAAGCTTTTGATATTCGTCCAACATCAGGGTCGTAAGTTGACTCGTACGAGACCAGGGACGTCTTAAAGCATGTGACAACTGGGTCTGGGCCACAACAGGGGACTTGTCTCATTCTCGACTCAATAGTTCGACAATAAGCCTAATTGGAATAATTTCATCATTTAAAGTTATTTCCGGTTGTAATTCTCCGAAAAACTGGGAATTGCGGATGAAATGTCATCTGGCTACATGTGATGACCACGTACATCTAGGACGTCCTTTTTCAACGTACAGCACTGTGTCGTGCGACCTCAAGAAGTTACGACGCTACTGCAATCAGCTATCTTGTTATAGGAAATGTTAAACATTTTATAATGAATCATAGGAAAAAATTCAAACACTATATAGCCAATGAGAAAACTATTAAAATAGTATATCTAATATATTTGTAATAATTCCCCCTAACAACCTTTTTATTAACTCTTTTAATAATATTGAAATAATCTTTTAATTATTTGGTTCGAAACTAACACTCTTATCTTAATCGTAATCGACTAATATTATTACATCATAAATGCTTTTCCCAACCATTGTAACCAATCAAAGCTCTTATTACAAAAATTTCACGCGGTCTTCAACGTCAGGTATAAATACTGATGTCTCTGGAAATCGCTCTCTCTTCGCTCGTTTCTCTGTAGTCATGTAGCCGGCTGCTTTGTGTTGTGTGTTGTAGTTTCTGTCTGTGTTGTGTCGTCCATGTTCCATGTTCATCGTAATTAATATGCCAAGGTGTTTCAAGATATTCAATAAATTGGATTTACTAATTTACCAGACTGCCTCGTCGATCGTTCCATAGAAAATGCATCAACATACAGGAATCACTCACCACCGGTCACGCCCTATCCTTTGGTTCGCTACAGTAGTAACATCCACTCGCCACGTCTTACGATTATTTTTATCACTCTACAGAATTATTATAGAAATATTATATATATATATATATATATATATATATATATATATATATATATATATGAAATATTTCTGTAATATTTCTGGAGGGTGGTAAAAATAATTGTAAGACGTGACGAGTGGATGTTATTACTGTAGCGAAGCAAAGGTAGGGCGTGGACGGTGGTGTGATTTTCTGAGTTACGTGGAGCGTGGTCGAATACGGTATTATCGAAGAGGCACTCTTGTAAATCATTATCCTTTTTTATTCACATCTGGAAACACATAAAGATCCAGTAGGGACGGCATTACTCATAAAAAGAAGTAAACATCATGACACAAACACAGAACGCGCTGCATCCGGCTAATTACATGATGAAGGAAGGCAGACAAAAGAGAAGATAAGGGATTTCCAGAGACATCGGTTTTTATACCCGACGGTGAAGACCGCGTGACATTTTTTTATAAGAGCTTTGATTGGTTACAATGGGCGGAAAAGGGATTTATGATGTAATAATATTAGTCGATTACGATTAAGATCAGGGTGTTAGTTTCGAACAAAATAATTAAAAGATTATTTGAATATTATTAAAGAGTTAATTAAAAGGATTCTAGCGGGAATTATTACATATATATCTCATATCTACTATTAAAATATTATATATTAAGGAATCTTATTTGTAGACAAACGTGATTAGAATGTTTTAAAAATCTGTTAACTTTAACCATAGTAAAATGCAATGAAGCTAAAAGGTTATTAAATATCTGCAACACAGCTTGATTATTTACTTTTAAGAGTTAGAAAAACATGAGATCACACTACAACAGATAATTGGATTTTTGTTTTAATTTTTATAAAGCACTTTTATTTCATTCCAATTTTCATTTTCAGTTTGTTCACCTTTGGAATTGATTCCATCAAAAGCTCTTGTTTCCTTTTGAAATTTCGCTCACATATTCTTATAAAATATGCGAAACATGTTGATTATTCTTTTCTTTACCTGATTATATACTTTCAAAAATACTTTTATTTTTAATCAAAAATTGATGCATTGATTGAATAGACTTTGAAGCCTTTAAAAATTTATAAAACTAAAAATTAACTTTAAAAATTAAATAAAAGTACTAAGCAAAGCTGTTTTATTGATATTCCAAACAATAGAGTGATAGACAGATTTTTGGATACAGATCTGAAGTATATTTTTAGATATTATACGTCAGAAAACAATACCATGTTTTTTTGTTTATACATATATATATATATATATATATATATATTACATTATATATATATTTCTAATTTTTCAATAAGTTCCCGATTTTTATAATGAAAAATAATTATTTTCAATAATTTTTTTTCGGTAAAAAGTATAACTTAATAGAAATAATTTATTATAAAAGTTATAAAACACACACGTTTATTTAAAAACTTCTTCTTTAGGTACTAAGAAGAAAGAATGAAATTTCATCAATTTTCAAAACAATATTTTATAGAAATACGTATTTTACTTTAAAAATGCAAGAATTAAATATTATGAACTATAAATTGAAATATATATGCATCCTTTTTTTTTCTTTTAGTATTTATAAATTAATGGGAATGGGTTGGGTGGTGGCACGGAAGGTTTCTATATTTCAGAATCGCATTACAATAGATATTTAGAAGTATAAGTTATAATCATTCACGTTAAAATGTATATTATGTGTGTGTGGAACATTTTTTTCCATCCAAAAATGTGCTCCAAGGTTTGAATTTCTTTCTTTAACAAGGATATAAGGGCTAAAAGTCCTTTCATACATAGGGTTAGATAATAATAAAGACGCTTTCTAACAAAGGACCATTTGAAACTGCCAAAAATATCTCGAAAGGAATTTAGCTTTTATTACAATATGCTTTAAATTAGTAAAAATATTATTTGAAAGAATTCGCGTGTATTCTGATCTTTTTTAAGAGCTTCTCTCTGGGACACATGTCATGAACCCACCCGAAATAACAGAAAATAGTATTGAACAGAAAGTTCTTATTCGTATGAAAGGACTTACAGGGTGGAGTTCCAATAAAATACCCCGAGGCTCACGCAAATCGTAAATTGTGTTTATGCAGGCTTATCCAATAGTGGAAAGGAGGGAGAATGGAGAAGAGTTCATTACTGAAATGAGTTTTAGTATAATCTTCCATCGATTATCAGATTTCTCACCCACATTCTTCGGGTGGGGGAGGGGGATTCGAGTTTTTACGACTGCCCCTAATGCATCGTCTTTTAGACAAAAAGCCTTAGAGGGAGGGGGGGGTGAAGATTATGAGCCTCGGGCAACAGGAGATTCTCCGTCCCTAGGAGTGTCATCCGATGATGGAAATAACCTCTTCAGGAGGGGCTTAACAACCCCCCTCACCACCACCGATACTGAAGATGGATGGACAGGTCTTGAGATTCAGCTGACCATTAGGACTGTGGTTCATTTTCTTTAGGGCTCTCCTAGGGAGAGGGGACCAAATCTTTGTCAATGGACAGAAAAAAAACTCATTGTGTTTAACAATAATGACCAATAGCAGGAAGTACTTTAGTAGCCGTTTGTAACATTTTGTTTTCAGATACAGTTGAAATTTATCGAAATTACTGAAAGTTCATCCTTTTTTTGTATATACTCCCAAAAATAATGAGTATAGAAGTATCCGTACAGTAGAGTTTTTTTCTTCAAAGGAATGGGAAGAAAAGAAAACTATTGAAAACATAGTGCAAATACTGTCAAACTAATCAAAATTGACTATTGCATTTTTTATTTAACACACTCCATTTTAAAGTTAAAATGAATAATCAAACGTATCGTGCTATCTTAATTGTATATTAAAATTGCTGTAACGCTTGGGGGTTCTCGCGTATTATTGACGTTTATCAATAAGTGTAGCTATCTGTATTCTTATAAACGTGATATAATAACAAATAGTTAATAACTGCATGCAATTATTACGTTGGTTATTACTTCAGTTCAAGATTTACATATTATAGAAAGACTTTTAAAGATTTCTTACAGTCCCTCCCTAAGAACCATGAAAAATTTATCTATCATCTATTTATTATTTTGATTATATAGGGCTATTTATAATTCCTTCCAAGGTCTCGGAGTGTTGTAGTAAAAAAAACTAAGACGAATACAGAAAAAAAAAGAGCAAGCGCAAGAAAACAGAAACAATTATGTAAAAAAGTTTTATTTACATATTTTTCAAGTGTTCTATATCTGTGAACTCTTGGTCACAAATCATACATAATACAGTTCCTGCCAACGTTATTGACAGCTCGTGCTACCCGAAAACTTGGCGTAGCTAGTCCTGAGTGGGCCCTGTATCAAAATTCATTAGAGGCCCTTTTGGGTGGGCTCTCACCTCTTACGGTTTTTTCTTATACATTTTGGGTCCCTTGAAGCTTGGGGGCCCCTTATCATTGACATGGCTGATACGGCGGTAGCTACGCCCCTGCTTTTAACATAAGACGCAAGTTTTCATACCCCTTTTACCGCGTGATGTATCAGAACTGCATGCAAATTGAATTTTTTCTGTATTCTATTATATGTTCTTTTTTAGTGTGTTCGTCTCTCGGTTTTTTTTTTTTTTTTTTACTACAGTACTCCGAAAACTTGGAGGGGGATTATGAATATAACCCTGTATTTATGGAACTAAGTAGCGCATACAGGAATTTTTCAGGGGGGGTCCAGGTTCGAAAGTTCTCCTTTCTTGTATTATGTTCCTTTTGATTTTGTCGATTTTCGGGAACAAAAAACAGTAAAAAACGAATTATTAAATAAATAATTAGCATTAATTAATAAAAATAATCATTAATAACAAATACTTAATTAAATTTTACGTACTATATACTTAGAATTTTAATCAATGAGAAAAAAAAATCAAGGGCTTTGGTCCGGACCCCCCCTCCCCTTGTGTGTGCCACTGATGGGACGTATAAATATAGTTAAAAACAGAAAATATATAAGATACTTTCTTCGTTTTCTGACTGACGTTATTGGGGACCTTGGTCTCTGCATCCTTATTTTATACTTTAATCGCGTGGAATCTGAGCTGTTTGGTAATTAAATTATTCAAATTATTTCATATTAGTTTTATTTTAGAACTATTATGAATATGATTATATTTTTGTCAAACTCTAATGTTATTGAAAGGAGCAATATCAAATAGAGTAATTTTTTTCGATGCCATCAATGTAGAGATATAAAGACCAGATAAATTCTCCAAAAAATAAAATACTCATTTTTCTCTTGGCAGTGCCATAAAGACGCGAGTATTGTATTTATTTCTTATATCTGACATCTGAAGACATACGCCGGTTACTTGATTTGTGGTGGTTGACCACAGCTCAGTTAGTGGTCCCGATTGGCGGAAAAAGGCTGTCCGTTTCCTTTCAAGGGGTCATTTCCTAAGGAGTCTTGGCCAGATATTTACAAAGAACTGGAAATGCATTCAGCATGTTTAGTGAAGGTGATTGGCAGGATGTAATCCATTTGTAACAGGACTCGGAACTTCCGGATAGTCAAAGAGTGATACGGAGTCATTCATTTGAAAGTTTCTTGAGAGTGGTAATTCTTCGTATATCTTTTCTTGCAAGTGACGTGTTTAAAGGATGGACCGATTTGTCACGCTCGCTCAGGGCAGGTGGTTTCCAGGTGGTTCTTAGTATCAATAGCGAGATGGATACTTGACAATGGAAGGGAGACTTTTTGTATCAATGTTCGCCATCCAATAAAAAAAAAGAATCCGATAAATTTCTTTTTTGTTTTGAATGTTACAAAATTGAAAGTTGCACAGACGTATCCGGTTTTAGTGAAACATATCTAATCACATATATTTTAAGTAAAAATAATGCTCATTATACGTATTATTAACAAGATACGTATAATGAGTATTAAAAACAAGAAAGAGATTATTATTAAGAGTCCCATATAAATTTTCCAAGATACAGAAAAAATATACTGGCGTCAGTGAATATATGTTAACATATATATTCGCTGAATATTTTTCAACAAATATGTATTAAAATTTTCAAACAACAATGGAGAAATAATTTTTTTCAAAACAAAAATTAGACTGTAAATTTAATACTGCGATATTTATTCTACATTCTAATGTTCAAATCGAGGTTCAATCTTCTCCATTAGTGTAATATGGAAATTTGGAGAGTGGGCTACCAGAGTTAAGATGTCGTCCTCATCACTTGACTAAGGTTCAACATTACGTGTTCCGTCCAGTAGCGCACACAGGAATTTTTCAAGGGGGGGTCCGGGGTCGAAAGTTCACTATTCTTGTATCATGCTCCTTTTGATTTTGTCGATTTTCGGGAACAAAACACAGTAAAAAACTAATTATTGAATAAATAATTAGCATTAATTAATAAAATTAATCATTAACAACAAATACTTAATTAAATTTTTCGTACTATATACTTAAAATTGTAATCAATTGGAAAAAAACTCAAGGGCTTTGGGGGTCCAGACCCCCTGGACCCCCCCCTTGTGTGTGCCACTGGTTCCGTCATCAATAATTCTCTCGCGTTGCTTTTAAATGCAAATAAATAATCAATCTAGGTATTTAAGAATTTATTTTTATTGGAACGATGGAAACTTCAAGTATTTTTAAATTCCGATCTTTTAATTGCTATCTTTGACACAATTGCATTTAAAGATATAAGAAGTTTTGGTACACACAAAACATCTTCTACATATAATACACAAAAAAACCCTGTAAAATCTCGACAGTTGCCTCTTAAATCTTTTATGACTTGATTTGAATTTCTACATCATTCTATGCTCCAATTACGAATAAATTTTTCGTGGGGTTTGTTTATGTGTTCAGTTTAGCATTTTATGATGTCCTTCTCTCGACTTTATTACTCATAATGAGTAAGTTATAATTCGAAGTTTCATGCAAATACTTTCGGAATGTAGATTCGCTATCAAAAGCTGCATTATATATTTTCTACTAAATTTAGGTGATTTTCTAATTGTGTATTTATTGAAACACCCATGTATGTCGTTGTTCCTGCATATAAACACTGATTGGGCAAAAATTGAGTTTTACAGGACTAAAGTTTGATTCTAATCAATGGGCACGGAAACAAATTAAAACCATGAGGTCTTAATTTTAAATATTAAAGTTTATTTTAAAGGAAAAACAATTAAAGAAAAACACTCAGTACACAATTAGCAACACTCGGACATGACTTCCTTTCTTCGTACCCAAATACAGAATTAAATTCCTTTCTAATCCCCCAGAGGGGAAAAAGAATTTCCATCCCCTGTCTTTTGACCACATGGTGGTAAATCTTCACATTCCACATTTCAAGGGGGAGAACTAACCATCCCCTGTAGCAGGTGTTAATGGACCCTTCCACTCCTACAACAGGAAAATAACGCTTCCCAGCATAAGCTCGAAAAATCATGTTATGGAAACACTACAAAATATGGCCACTGCTACCAGATTGGTGACTTTATAGCCCTTGGAGACAAATTTAGCGACAAATGAAATCTCATAAGAATTCTCTAACAGTCTCTAGGATCGACCCACCTGGAAATTACACGCTGAGTGGTAGCGCATCGAGCTTCCACCTACATGTCCGAGGTTCAAATCTCGGGACGGGCATGGTCAACTCAGCCTTTCATCCCTTCAGTGGATCAATAAATAAGTACCAAGCTTGCTTGAGAACTTAACACTGGGGGTTTCGTGCCAAACTGACCACCTGATCTGAACATCTCCTCATGCACCTCAAGGCCCAAGGTCACGTATATTGAGATGGGCACATTAGGCCTTGCCCCAAGTAAGCGCACACAGAAATTTTTCAAGGGGGGGTGTCCATGGTCGAAAGTCCACCATTCTCGTATCATGCTCCATTTGATTTTTTTCATTTTCGGGAACAAAAAACAGTACAAAATTAATTATTCAACAAATAATTAGCTTTAACTGATAAAATTAATTATCAATAACAAATTTAAATTTTATTTTCTATATACACAGGTTCATAATCAATCGTAAAAAAAGTAAGGACTTTGGGGGGAGGTAGGACCCGAGGACTGTGTGAGCCACTGAGTAAAGCTGTATAAAAGACACAATGTGACAATGGTCGAGTCAGTCATCTGCGATAAGATAAGGACTTTACTGCCTGAATCTCTGCCAGTGGGACTGTACTAGAGATGTGTTTCTGGAGCTCTGTTTATAATGAGTGGCTTTTGAACTGGGGTGTAGTTACCACCGTATCAGCTGTATCAATGATACAGGGCTTCCAAGTTACAGGGACACCAACACGTATAACTACAGTCCCACTAACAGGGCTTTCATACATAAAAAGGGGCCCCGAAGGAATCTTGATACAGGCTCAATTCATAACTAGTTCACCAGTGCTTTTGTGTGTGAACTACTGTAAATCTGTTGTGATATTTGTTTATACACTCGTCTTCGGAGAGTTATTTGTTTACCATCGTTCATTGTAATAAATCTGTTATTATTCTAATAATTGGAGTCGTCAGCTGCTTTCACACCCAAGCAGATTTATAATAATATATAGGTGAAAAAAGGAGACGGAAATCGGAACTTATATATACTGGATTTTTACCGTAATTTTTTTTTTATTCTATTATGATTATGATTGTCCCAATTGACCTCTATCGAATTGAACGAAAATTTGTTTAGAGCAATCCTTTCTCCAGAATTAAAAAAAAAATGTTGCAGAAATTTGAAAAAGAAATCAAAATTTATATTCTTATTAAACAGGATATAATTTAGACATATAAAATTACTGATTTATTATCAATCAAGGTAATTTAGAGGTATATATAACACTGGTCAACAAAAAACTATTTTTTTTTTTTTTTGTTTCCTGTTATTTTTTTGTTCGTTCTTATCTCAAATTGTCGTGTATTTTTTAAATATGGCATCAATTTTTCTCAAACAGCTTTTGTTTTTGAGTTAGAGTTAACTACTCTCATTTACTACTTTTACTTAGATTTGCGTTTTTTATTGAACACTGAAATATATTTTGTTGCTTTCTTAGATATGGCTTCGTCAAGAAGATGTTGTGTGCTTAACCCCGATTGTTTTTGCTATATTTGTGGTGAATATGTATTTGCAAAATATCGAAAACCTATATCGGACTTCGTAAAAACTGCGTACCATCAATACTTTAAAATAAAACTGTGTAATCAGGACAAGCCGTGGGTTCCTCATATTGTATGCCAGAAATATGTGGTATGTCTACGATTATGGTCCCGTGGAAAAAGAGACGCAGTAATGTTCGAAACACCCATGATTTGGCGAAAACCTCAAAACCACCATGACGACTGCTACTTCTGCGTTGTAAAAATTAACGGAATTAACCCTGGAAATCGAAATAAGTGGTCATATCCTAACTTATCTTCTGCTCAACGACCTCAATTAAAATCACGAGAGGTGCAAGCCAGCACATCTAAATCTTCTAATGATCCAAATCCCTGTGATCCCGAACGGAATACATCAAGTGAAAATTCTGATTCAGACTACAAATTTAGCCAAGAACCTCAACCATTTAATCAGAAAGAACTAAGTGACTTAGTAAGAGATCTGAACTTACCGAAAGAAACTTCTGAAATATTAGCATCTCGTTTAAAAGAAAAAATTTGCTTACTCCGGAAACAAACATTACATTTTATCGTACCCGAGGAAAAAAAATCTGTTACCGTCCTTTTCTCAAGAGAAGGATTTAGTTTTTTATAACGATGTTGGTGGTTTGTTGCAACAGATGAGATTAAAAAAGTACCAACCTAGTGATTGGCGTCTTTTCATAGATAGCAGCAAAAGAAGTTTAAAGTGTGTTTTGCTTAATAACGGTAATAAGTACGGATCTATACCTATCGCACATTCGGTGACTTTAAAAAGAAGAATACGCAAATATTGCTAAGGTTATGGAAACAATTAAGTATCAAGATCACAAATGGTTCATTTGTGCTGATCTAAAAATGGTTAACTTTCTTTTGGGTCAACAAGGGGGATACACGGTTCCCTTGTTTCATGTGTCTCTGGGACAGCCGTGATAAACAACACCATTGGTCACAAAAAGTCTGGCCAGTATGGGAAGAGCTAAAAGATGGTACCAAAAATATGATAAGCACACCTTTAGTTAGCCGAGACCACATCATATTTCCACCATTTCATATTAAACTTGTCATAATGAAACAGTTTGTGAAGGTGCTTGATAAAAGTGGCGAATGTTTCAATTTTCTTTCATGCAAGTTTCCAGGATTAAGTGGCCGCGGTAGCCGAGTGGTATAGGTATCGGACCGTGGCTTGCTTTGTCACGGGTTCGAACCCTGTACCACTAAAGACCTGCCGTGTAGGGCAGCGATGCACGTTAAATCTGTCGAGAGCTGAAACGTCCTCCCGTTGGTGTGGTGTGGTAGTTAGGAGAGGGGGGTGCCAGCTCAGGTGTCGTCCACGTCACTTGACCATGGTTCAAAATTACGTGGTCCGTCGCCAAAAGCCCTCGTGTAGCTGAGCAGTGCGACGTTAATATTCAATCAATCAATCCAGGATTAAGTATAGAAAAATTGAAAGCTGGTATTTTTGATGGGCCACATATTAGGCAACTCGTGACAGATTCTAATTTTGTCAACTCAATGACTGAAGTTGAATCCGAAGCTTGGAATTAATTTTTTTGGTTATGAGTAATTTCCTATGCGCAAAAAGAGATCTGACGACCACGTAGAGCTTGTTGAGTCCATGCTATCGAACTTGAAAGAGCTAGGGTGCATCATGAGCATAAAAATCCACTTCCTGCACTCGCATTTAGACAGATTTTCACAAAATCTGGGTGATTTCAGTGAAGAGCAGGGTGAAAGATTCCATCAGGATCTTCGGACAACGGAAGAGCGTTATCAGGGGCGGTGGGACTCTCATATGATGGCAAACTACCACTGGAGTTTGCAACGAGATCTACCTAAAGTCATTCATTCAAGGAAATCTTATAAAACATCATTTCATTGTATTTAATAGAAGTTTTGTTAACATAATGTATTAATTTTCTGTATTTTGTTGTCAAAATAATAAAATTGTATATTTCAAAAAGTAAAGCTGTTAGCAATCTCCTAGTATATTTTTCATAATGAGGGCCATAGAAATACCTAATAACAGAAATAAAAATAAAGGAAAAAAGACTTGTGTTGACCACAGTGTAATAGATCAGTATAATTCCATATTTCACGCAAGCAATGTTATTCCTGTATTTTTTGTAAAATGTTCACGCCTTAGCCGCTCACTGAAATTGATAAATTCAAACTATGGGTTTGACTGTGACGGTACATTTAATTACTTCGGATGCTAACTCGCATATCGCTGCCACGCCCTGCCTTTTAATCTTTTCAAAGGTCAAAAAACAGCGGCGCACGAGAGAAAAAAAATAAACAAATAAGACAGCTTGATCTTGAGCTCCAGTGATGCAATTATTTCTGTTTGTTTTGATTTATTCTTCTCAATATCCAAGAAGCTTGAGAAGGAGCTGCAACTCAGACATAATTACCATCCTGTATGACAGATTTATTCATGTGGTTTATGGAGAACAATGGAAACACTTTGTTTCGTTAGGGAAGCTTAAATCAAGCAAAATGGTGGTCATGAGAACCGATTTTTGCCACTCTAATGAAGAGAAACGGTTCACATCAGATCATTAGAATGTGAGATGTATAGCGGAGTGAAAAGGCTATTAGATTGTGCTCTATTACTGTAGTTTCTAATATGTTCTGACTTAGTAGAGAAGTTTCGAGCGTGAAAGGCGAAGCTCTTGAAAAAGATCAACAATAACATATTATTTAAAAAAATATTTAGTTTTGAAGGACTGAACAACAGAATTTGTGATAAAACGATTTAATGTGCGATTTTTATAGTTCTTTTATCACTTTCTGTTTTTTAATTATAAAGTTATTTTATGTTTATATTTTATATATAAAGTATTATTTTTCATTGCTTTAATTCTTAAGTAAATCAATAATCTACTAATCAAGATGAAGAACTAATAACCTTTACTACATACTGATGTTTTTCATTTACTGAAAAATGAAGGACAGTTTAATTCTGAAAAAGGCCATGTAAATTGAAAGAATACATGCATGCAAAAAGTATGGAAATGAAAAATTATATAAGAATCATTTTCGAGTAAAATTAAATAAGTATACGAAAGATACTAAATACACATGATTGCATTCATGCTACTAAAAAAAGAAAAGTAATTTAACTCAGGAGTTATTCAACTTATCAGTAGGATTACGATGAGGGATGAGAGAGGATGGTAGCGTAACGGAAAATATTAAGGAACCCTCCCCCCTGAAAAGTCAGCTTTTGCTTTTAATATTTTATAAATTGGTTAAATATGTACTTGGAGTCAGTCAGGCTTTGGGCCCTCCGCGATGCGGGTGTGTATGTTACGCACGCCACTAGATGAGGAGCAACACAGAGAGGCACTATTATCTCTATAGTTCATTAATTCTCTATACATACAATTATCTCTATATTTTCTTATGGCTGCATCTAATTGATAAAATAACAGATTTACAATCGACGGGAAATAGATTCGACTGTCGTAAATCCAGACTATCTTATAGCTAAGGAAAGCTCAAATGTCGTCCTCCTCGTCACTTGATCGTGGTTCAAAATTACAAGGTTCGTCACGAATAGCCCTCATATTGCTTCTAATGGCGACATTAATGGAAAACTTGGGGGGGGACTGATTCTCATTAAATTAGTTGAAACTAGATAGACGATTTAATTTTTTGTTGTTGCTGCCATCCTTTGAGGCTGCACTAGGGCTATTTATGATAGAGCTCGTAATTTTGGACCTCGTCCAAGTGATGAGGCTAACACCTGAGCAAGTGCCCCACTTTCCAAATCTTCATTCCACCCCAATGGGAAGACTCTGAACCTCGACAGATTTAAAAACCATCAACCTCTCTACTCAGCAGTTCTTCAGTGGTACCAAGACTCGAACCCACGACTCGATAACGCATGGCTACAAGTTCGCGACCATGATCACTATGGCTACCTGAACTACGCCCTGATTGGAGAAAGGACGAAGTTAGGAGAGTATGTATGAGCTCAAGTGTCGTCTTCAAACACTCGTGGCTCAAAACTTTTAGACCAAGCGAGGATTTAGAAGAATGATCCAATCCCTTATTAGTGAAAAAGGATTCTATGTGACAATGTCATCTTCACCATCTAGACCTGGTTCAAAATTTTGACGTCCGTCCTGTCATTGCTTCTGGGACGAAGCCGTCTCTTCTCCCTAATTACCAAACGTACCCCTTGCCGAAAACGTCGGGAAAATTCCAGACATTTCCCTAATTGCTGGGCAAGAATTTCGAGACAGGGAGGTCAAAGATTTAGATCCTTTCCCAGACTGCCCTCGGCGTCAAAAAGAGATGCATTAACATTGTGCTTTCGTTTTCCCACGATTCGGTGATGACAGCGCGTCTGAAAGCTTACCATGTGCACCTAGACATCGGTGCCCATGGTGCTAGAGATTAAATGGGCTGAAACCAACAGGGCGGTAGAAGAACAAGAGATCAAGGGAGTTGAGACCGACAGGGGTGGCAGAAGAACAAGATATCAAGTGAGCCGAGACCGACAGGGGCTGCAAACGAACAAGAGATCACAGAAGGATGATTAGGTGAGGGATGGTATGAGAGAGGATATAAGGGGAGCGAGAGCACCCGAGAGGGAGGATAGGATTTTAAAGAGAGCCGTTGTGAAGCTCCTCCAGCGAAGGACTGGATTTTTGAGGGAGCCCTTGTGAGGTCCCTTCAGCGATAGAGTGAAACGATAGGGAGACCGCGAAGTACTGCGGAATCCGAACTGAGGAAATCCGGAAATGGTCCGAGTTCCGATCAACGATAGGAAAGCGATACTGAGTCCGCGAAGTAAGGCGGATTTGAAGCCAGCGAACTCACCCGTCTCGGTGTGGAATTACCGAGAGTGAATTACGTCATTATTTTATGCGAGAGAGATGAGATATTGCAGAGAGACTCGAAATTTGTGGACCCTTTCGCTAACTAATTGTGATAAAATATTTTCTGATGATTTTCGTATTGAAATAAATAGTTTATCCCAGAGCTGTGTGTGTGTGTGAAGTCATTACACTTCAAATGTAACATTAACTAACCAATCATTTAGTTGGATCAACCTTTTTGTTGCAAATGAATTCACTTTTACGTTTTAAGAATTTACATTTGTGGCAAATTTTATAGAAGAGGTTTTATCTTTTAGATATTGTTTCCATGTTGTAGTTAATATGACTAACAAATTTAGAAGTATTCGTACTACAAATCAATGTTATTTTACTTTCGTGGCGACTAACGAACGACTAATATCATGTTCCTAGATGCCAATTCCATGAATGACCTAATAAACTATTATCTCATTATGTGAATGCGATGTTTTTTAAATCCACAGTCTCATCGATGCACGACATTTATTAAGTAATGCTCTTCCAAGCGTTGTAGCGTGTCTTCTTGACGCGCAGACACAAGGGATGATGGAACACAAAGAAGCGAGAGCAGCTTTTGTTCCTTGGCGCACACAGCCTCATTAGGGGCTGTACTCTTCGTGACAAGGGCTCGTGCGCATGATTGTTATCTACTACTCGGATTTGTACAATGGGGGTGTTCCAGGAAACTAAAGTTCATCTGCAGCTGTAGAAGTGACAGTTGGTAGCGCTTGAAAGGGTGGTGGTGCTTTAAATCGCCACCGCAGTAGGTGGTGAGTGGTAGGTTTGATGGTCGGAGGGGGATTCGGCGATGGGAAATCGAATGGTTCCTTCTGGTGATGATTATGTTTTGATGATAGGATTCATGTTAGATCTGGATAGAGATGAATAACCCAGCCAAGATTTTTAAAAACCGGATATTTATGAGCAAGTGAGTGAATTGCGTAAAACTGTAAAGCATCGTGTGTGCGCGTGTGTTTCTGTTTTTATGAATCTTCATTAACGTCACGCTAGCAATACGCATGCTTCTGTATAAATACCTACTTTTACACTAATTTTCTCACAACGTTTTTGATGGATTAAAGACGGGTGGCCAACCTTTTTGGGAAGAGTGCCACTGTCTGATACAAAAAAGGTATACGTGCAACTTCCAACTTTTCTAACAAAAATGAACAAATATTAAACAATTAAAAAAAAATTACATATAGGCTTATTATGAGATTTTTACACAAATAGCACTTTATGCAAGTCTCTCTCTATATATATATGTAAGTGGTGAAAATTTAAAAATATACTAAATAAGATAAAAGTACAAGCTCTCTCTCTCCTAGGTTTAATTGTTAATATTCTTATAGGTTCAATCAGTTAGGTTTGGAATACCATAAAAATGAGTAATTTGAAACCTTTAATTCTGTGAAAATGAACTGTCACGACTTATTTAAAGTGTCTTTTGAATTTGTGGGGTTTTTTTCTCTTTTTTTTTTCCTTCTTGTTTTTGCCTAGTCGTCTATGTTAGGACTAGTTCTTGAAGAGGTTAATAAAATTAAGTTGTTTTAGGTGCATATCAGTTAATTTAGAGTGATATTTTGACTTTTTTAAAATTATGTTTATAATAGAAAACATTTGTTCACAAACACATGCTGATTCAAACCTACAATAATATCCGACAGCCAAATCTTATAAATTCAGAAAATTGCTTGTTGGTACAATTTTCGAAAATTTAGTATAATTCGGATCACTCGCAGTTGAAATAACTTCGTTATTTCTGTTCGGTGTAGTATGGGGCTGTAAATCAATAATTTCAATTTGAATTTCAGGTCAGTAACAGTTAACGTCATATAAAGAAATTGAAAAAGGTCTTTTGGTAAAAAAATGCTATATATATATTTCCTGTAGTCTTAAATTTAGATTATTTAAATTCCCATAATATCGTAAGAAAAGCTAAATTCACTAATCGATCTTCCTTTTTGAGTAGCATGCACTCACTGGGCGCACACATACACAGTTCATTGTTTTCTTTCAGATATTTTAAAGCCCACTCTCAAATTAAATCTCGTTAGTGCACTTCCTTTGAAAAGCCAGAGCTCAAAACAATTATGTGGAGAACGTCCTATAAGATATTTTTCTATTGTAATTCAATTGATTATATATATAAATGCACTTAAAGTCAATTTTGAGGGAGGGGATGTTTAGAACAATCACCTTTCTCAATTAAGTTGTGCGTATATATATATATATATATATATATATATATATATATATATATATATATATATATATATTTATTATCTTTTCAAATTTTTAATTTTTCGATATAAATATCTTCGCATGCCACTGTAATAACATCACCGTGCCACGGGTTGTTCACCCCTGGATTAAAATAAAATGATATGAACATATAGATTACATTTCATGTTTTCAATATTGGAGATTTTTTTTTCTTTTTTAACTAAAGGATTTATAGCGGTAAAACTACTATCCACTAACAAATCTACATTTTATCTAAAAATATTTGGTGGGAACATTTACGTACAACTCGTGGGCACGAAATTTATATAAATTATGCTTAAAATAATTTAATGCAACCATTTCATTTTGTTGTATTTCTACAGAGAAGCCTATCACGTACTTATCACTGGGGTGCAATTTTCACAAATTGGTTTTAAAACAATTTAATACCTTTGTACATCCTGTCTCCCTTCTTTTTTTAATTCCTCCAGAATTATTGACTTCGAGATAGAGAATCATCTTGACTCGCAATGATCATTGCTGCATGCCTCAACATTGAATGAAAGAGTGTTTGGATGTCTCATCGGCAAGAAAGTCCATGCTGCATTCACACTTTGCCAAAGTGAATCGTGTAACAGTGTGTAGTGTTAGTGGGACTAGTCGTTCTGGAAATTCGATCAGACATGTTCGGTGAGTGAGTGAGTTAATATTAACGTCACACTGTTCAGCTACACCAGGGCTTTTGGCGACGGACCACGTAATTTTGAACCATGGTCAAGTGACGTGGACGACACCTGAGCTGGCACCCCCTCTCCTAACTACCACACCACACCAACGGGAGGACGTTTCAGCTCTCGACAGATTTAACGTGCATCGCTGCCCTACACGGCGGGTCTTTAGTGGTACTGGGATCGAACTCATGACATGCCTGCCATGGTTGGATACCTTAACCACTGGGCTACCGCAGCCCCAGACATGTTCGGAAAGCAATAGATAAGAAGAACAGTTATATCAAAGTAGCAGTGGGAAGAGGAAGGTGGGAAAATATAAACTCTTGAACAATGTAGTTGCAATACGGGGCAGGCAAGCTCTGAAGGCGTGGAAGTACGACTTAAATGCGTATCTCACAAATATAGGGTTTGTTGGTCATTGTACAAGCAAAGTTCATTAAAAGAGTGGGGAAAAATATCGATTCGAACTATAGTATTGAGCTTAGAACCAATACAGCAATGAATAAGGCAACTGTCATGTAACTTGTCTTTCCACGGTTTTTCCAAGAACCATTCCTCAGACCATTTTAGTGTTTTAGGCAGAAGTGTAATTCGGGGATTAAAACAATGTCGTATCGTTAAGTTGCTCACGTTCGTCATTCAAATAACTTTTTCAGACGTATTTTGGTTTTGAGAGAAAGGTTATAGCAGCAATGGACTCTTAGTGGACATTTCACCGTATGGTATCGAAGGATACGATTGGACACCCATCACTGTGCAACAGATTGTATTTGTAAAATTTGTTTTATTTGTTGTGGTATGGTTCTCGATGTTGCAGAGCAATTAATCCCAGACATCTTCAGTATATATCTGTCATGTTCAGTGGTGTGACAAAGCTAGAGAAATCAGTGACGTCAGCCAGTTGTTTCCTCCTTCATGCATCGATTACAGATCTACATCCTTGTTACGTGGTTACAACGGACGCGATCACCGATTTCTTTGAAGAATATAATTCATATTCCCTCCTGATAATAATGCTCCCTCGGTCGAACGCAGAAACGTGCTGCAATGACTCGTACTCTTCTTGGCATATTGAGTGAGTGAATAATAACGTCGCCTAATTAGCTAATCGAGGGTTTTGGGCGACGGACCTCGCATTAATGAACCACGATCACGTGACGAGGATGACATTTGAGCTGGTACCCTCTCTCCTAGCTTTTCCACCACACCAACGGGAGGACGCTTGAGTTCTTCACAGATTTAATGTGCATCGGCATCCTCTGCACGGCGGGTCTTCAGCCGTACTAGGTTCTAACTCAAGACACACCGGCCACGAGTCTGTTACCTTGACCACTCTAGCATACTGAATGAGTGAGTTAATATTAACGTCGCACTGTTCAGCTACACGAGGGCTTTTGGCGACGGACCACGTAATTTTGAACCATGGTCAAGTGACGTGGACGACACCTGAGCTGGCACCCCCCTCTCCTAACTACCACACCACACCAACGGGAGGACGTTTCAGCTCTCGACAGATTTAACGTGCATCGCTGCCCTACACGGCGGGTCTTTAGTGGTACTGGGATCGAACTCATGACATACCTGCCATGGTTGGATACCTCAACCACTGGGCTACCGCAGCCCCCCTAGCATACTGAAGCGGGCCACGTAAAACAAATTCAAGAAATACAATAACGTTATTGCGCTACGTATACGGTTTACATTTCCGCTGATGTTGTATTTTGGGGGATCAGAAGTATACATGCATACATCGGGAGGGATAATTATATAGTACATTAATACCTTGACTTACGTTACCCCGACTTACGCGATTTTCAAATCTCGTCGATTCGTTTTTTTCCCCTATCACTGAAATTCAGGCGGAATCAGTGCCAGAACTTGAGGAAATTCGTAATTTGATTGAAGAAGTTGTTGATTTCGCCAGGCAAATAAATTTAGAAGTGGATAGTGATGACGTTCAAGAACTGCTCGATTCCCACAATCAAAAGTTGACGAGTTCTTAAAAATACATGGGGAAGACCTAGATATTGAAGAGCTTGAGTCTTTAGCCCCAGTTCAATCAGAAGATCGAATGGCAGTTGGGAATTTGACAATAGGTCTCAAAAAGGGAATTTGGGAAAAGGGAATTTGACAGGTCTTGAAAAAGGATTGCAAATTTTAGAAAATACAGACTCCAACAAGGAGCGCATTTTTTCAACAAAACAAGGAATAAAAAAAATATTAGCATGCTGTGAGGAAATTTTGCGGGAGAAAAAAAATATCTTTTTGCTGGTTGAGACTAGTACATCAAAATAACTTTGGTTTGCGATTATGTATTTGTGTTATCTAAAATTTTATTGAATAATTTTTTTCTAAATCATTGTTTTCTTTTGTCTCCGTCACAAACTAAAAATAATTTATATGTATTTACGTGAGAAATTATTCCCGACTCTTACGCGAATTCGACTCACGCGGTTATCCCTCAGTTCCACCTATCGTGTAAGTTCGGGACATTACTTTCTATAGAGTTACATTTAAATGGATTTAATAATAATTATATGGAAATACTAGAAATTAAAATTAAATACCATCGGTTTACTGTATCTTACAGTTTAAACAAAATTCCAGAGATTTAGATGATTTACGCGTTTTTAATTCCAAAAATTATTTACAGTTAATTTGCACATTCAGTTAGTAAAATGCTGATTGAGAAATGAATCACACCTTATAAAATCGGGGTGGACATTAGGTCGATCGCGATCGGATGGTGGACCTCCGAGACATTTTGGGTGACCGCCTTCACGTTAGATCTAAGACTCGCATACTGTATATTTCTGGAATACCGACGCCAGCTAGACTGGAGTATGGGCTCCTCACAATGCATGCGACTATGTGTAGACTAGGGATCTTCGATGCGTAGCCGGTGAATGGCCCACTGAAGTCATTTTAGTGTCCATTTATTGGAATTTTAGGCAGTTTAAAAATGGCCTTGTGTTTTTGACGTAAGAAACTCCATTTATTCTGCTTTTCTTGATATTTAAAACATTTCGCTGATATGTTTAATATCCACTTGAGAAGAAAATTTTTTTGAAAGTGCCGAGTTTTTCAAAAAAATTTCACTGTATTTTAATTATAAAAAAAAATGACTATGCATAAAATCTCAGAAATTTTCAGAAAATGGTGCGGATCACTGCTAATTTATTGATGTGGTTCACTGATTATTCTACGTGCATTAACTTGACCCTCGAGCGTGAAAGGTTGAAGATCCCTTAGTGTATACGGCACATGTACCATTATGGGAAGTGCCTGATGACGTTAAGCACAATCTCTGCAATTATAGGGCGGGGAAATGTGATCACCGCGATGTCAGCTGCAGAAATGGGATTTCCTATACACACCGGCTAAAGGGGAAGGTAAACGTTGATCAACTCTTCCCGCGATAACATGGGATTGGCTACTGAAATATCACCCGAGACATTCAAGAATGGGGCGGACTGCATGCAGATGAAGTCTTCTGCTGAGACTTTAACTACAAGAACAAACTTTAAACGAAAATTATTTATTTTTTGAATGTATTTTGAATAGTTTGATTTTAAATGCATCATTTGATATTATTAAATTTGTGGATATAAGTATTATGTTTATATCTCGGCTTTTGCTTTAGACGTGGTTTTAAAAGTGTAAGTTTTTTTATTCTAGTTATGTAAGTAAGCACATATTCTGTATTTAATATTGTTGTATTATATACACTGTTGAGCTTTTTCTTAGTTCACCACACCTACGCCACTGGGTGGACCTCAACAGTTTGAAAAAATTAGAAGTAGACCGCACCATGTAAAATTATGCCCACCCCTGCCTTGGAAGACTCTGCGAATATTTAGAGCTTTTTAAATTGCGATCGTCTGTTGACGAAAACAAACAAGAACATTGCCCGTTGCGTTTCTTGTTTCCAATAATTATGTCCAAGCTTCAATTTCCTTCTGCATTTCTGTTTTTAATATGAAAGAAGTTTCTCGCAAACATGTATATTCTCACTTTCTTTCATTCAAAGTTAGGCAATCCAATTTTTGCTCAAAAATCTACCTTTTACTGAAAAAAATAGCCTTATACATATTTTTTTTAAGAACAGATTTTCCTGATCACAAAAAGTAAATGACCTTTAAATAAGCATTTAAAAGTAGGTATAGAAAGTCAAAGATAGACAAAATTTTCAAATCTTTTTTCATTCCAGAATTTTTAAGTTTCAAAAACTCGTTTTGAAGATTATAATTTATACATTTTTCTTTTAATTTTCTGAAGTAACACAACGTTTAGAAGAGCTTTTTAAAGAAGCTCCGTTATCGAAATTCCGATCGACTAGGAAATTAGTATTGATTTCTTTGGTTATTTTTTTAAACTTTTGTCTTGATCTTATCGAAGAGATGATCATCAAAGAAAATTGTCGGGCAAATGAATTTTAATGCATGAAACTAATGATGTATGTTTCGAGAGAATATAATATCTAGTCGGGATAATTACAGTGATGTGATATCTAGAAGGTAAGGTTAAGTTATGAATAATTTATTAACATTATTTCTATTTCACTTTTAATAATCGCTTTGAATTAAGAAAATCGAATTTTCTTTCCTCTCAGTTTTATTTCTTTTAGTGTCATGATGATTTTTGTCTGTCTCAAAGTGTTTCGAAATGTTCATTGTTTTGTTAAATTTTTACAATGAAACGTTTATACAAGTAAAATAAAGAAAGAACCCCCCCATACTTAAGTATCAGAGATTTTAAAACAAATTTACTCTCTTTACCATGAGGGCCAAGGCCACATGTGCCCATCTCACTTTTCATGACCGTGGCCACCGAGGTGCATGAGCAAATGCTCCGGTCAAGTGGTCAGGTGTGTATCAGTACATGACAGAGACAACGCCGGTCACACCAGTTCCCTAACATGTCCACTCGACAATGTAAGAGCTCAGAGTTTCCACCTTTACAGATATTATGTTATCTAATTATTAAAAAAAATGACTGAAATGGAAAGAAAGTTTATTTCGGTCTCAAGGTGACACATTGCATCGAGAGTTTTATTAACATCGCAACGAGGCTATTAACGACGAAACGCGTAGTTTTGAACCTCGATCAAGTGACGAGGACACCGAAGTTAGCACCTCCTCTCCGAACTGCCACACCACGCCAATGGGAGGACTTTGAGCCTCGATGGTTTTAATATGTATCAACCCCTCTACACGGTGGGTCTTCAGTGAAATCAGTCACAAACTTAAGGAAAAAGTTAAATACTTGCATTATAATCTTGGAATATAAATTTAGTTTATTTTAAAATCAAAAATATTTCAGCTGTTGTTTAGATTTTTAAAGCAATAATTGACACAATACACGATGCCGTGGTAGCCGAGTGGTCAAGATATCGGATCGTGGCTGGCCTTGTCTTGAGTTCGAACCCAGTACCACTGAAGACCCGCCGTGTAGAGAAACGATGCACGTTAAATCTGTCGAGAGCTGAAACGTCCTCCCGTTGGTGTGGTGTGGTAGTTAGGAGAGGGGTTCCAGCTCAGGTGTCATCCACGTCACTTGACCATGGCGAACACAGTCCGACATTAATATTCACTCACTCACTGACACAATATAAGAAAGAGGACATCTAAATGTTTAATATAACATAGAGACATTTCTGTATCATATACCGTTTTTTGAAAGAATAAAGATATTAGTAGTATTATGTATATTTTTAAATGAATGAGAAGTGATAATCTGTAAATATTGAAGAAATAATCATGTTTCCTTTTTATAAAATGTAAGAATACGATGTTATGAAACTTATATTTTATTTCCATACCTGCTCTCTAAAATATATTTTTTCTTATAAGAAAATCGTTCCATATAGAATCGCAAGAAATCTGAATTAGAAGTGAAAAAAGTTTCATTATAGTAATCGAAAGATTCGATTCTTTTTTTTTTAAAACTCAAATCTGAAGGCAAAAGTTATAATCGACGCAAACCGATAACATTTACATTTGTTGTAAATAAATTTTGTTGTATTTTCCACGGAGCAATCATCAACACAACAAAACAATTAAAAAAAAAAATTTCTGCTCGGAATTTGGCGCTAAAAAAGTCAGTTTTATGAACTTTTATTCTACATCCCTAGAGGCATGGAACTGATAAAACAGGTGGCTAAAATATTAAAAGATCAAACAGCAGCCGAAGCACAAACCAGACACACACATGCGCCTCGTATAAATTAATCAAAAATGACAAGAGGCGTGAAATTAAAAACTGATGAAACATCTCAAAACTCGTAATAGAATTTAACATCAAAGAATGTAATAGAACTTGGTAATAAATGACAACAGCATGATGAATTTAACACTAAGATCTGTACGAGGGCTCACCATAAGGCCTCTATTCCTTATGGATATTTCCCTCCAAGAAGTTGAAGTTGATACCCTAGCATCATTACCGTCACTATTAGACATAGAAATGGTTCCTTCGAAGCAATCTGTTACATGAAAGTTGAATTTACAGTCATTATTTGATAGATAGTGGACATACCTTAATGTAATCAAGTTCGGTGATGCAATCGGGAACGGCCCAAGGCAGACAATGGATAAATGACATGGACGGATTTGCTGCAGAGTAAACTCAAAAGGCACTCCTACCATTGCTCAAGAAAAGCTAAAGGAAAAATAAATGGCAAAGAAGATTAAAAAGAGTGTTTTAATTACCCAACATTTGGGTGTGGAAGGACTGTGAAGACAGTCTTCACTTCCGAGTGCTAAGATGGTGGTAAAATTCGTCTATTTGTAATCAGGAAGTATCCCTGCCACCGGTTATTTTTGGTGTGTACCTTGTGTGTGATGAAGATATATCGTACGCACGGGAGGAGCTATTATAATGGGTTTAATGACCAAGATAGTATGTTTATGGCTCCGGGGAGATGTGGAGAACGAGTCTTGTAAGTGCTGAAAGATTTGTTTCTTATTTCCAACAATGCAAATTATAGTCTGAAGGATGTAGTAGTTTTTTTTATGTAAAGGGCAAATCATTGCTGATAAAAAAAACATAATTTGGTTATATGTATAAACAGTAGTTTTGCTTTAAGGTTTTTCGTGCTGTAGCTTTTTTTATATTAAATTTGAATAATTTACGAATAAACTCGGAAATAAATTTTTGAGTTGTAATAAATATTATTAGCTTAAAGCAACGTTTCTCAAACTGTGGGGTGCGTAAAAGTCCTGCGATGGGGGGAGTGCGAGTACATCGAAAAGTCGAAAGCAAAAAATTGTTTTAAAAATTGTTAATTTACTGAAAGGGCGCAAATTAAAATACATTGTCATAATAAAAAAATAAATACACAATTTACACTGATATAATACACTTATAAATGTATCCTTACAGCGCAATGTATTTGATGATTAATGTAATATACTAAAGTTAAGAACACACAAGTTTAATAATTACTAGTGAACCGATGGACTTGTCATATACAAAACTTACTACTTATCTTGATAATTTGTACGGTTTATAATTAAAGTCGTTTTGTAGTTTTAGCGTCAAAGTGTATTATTATTGAATTCAATACATTGTTATTGTATGGAGGGAGGGTGCGATGAAAATTAGGATTGAAAATTGGGTCGCAATTACCGAAAGTTTGAGGAGCACTGTTTAAAGTTTTAACTACGAATTATTGAGTAAAACTATTCAAAGAGTTACGGCGACTGACTTCTTTCGGGACCGTGGTTTAGAAAAAGCGAATAAATGAATGATTTTTTCACATTTAATGTCAGTTGAATTAGAATATAAAACTGTTTTAAAAATATTATTACAAGAAACAATTTTGTAAATGCAATTTTTTCGGTAAAAAAAGAAAGAAATAACAATATATTTTTAAAACATTCTTTCATGAAAAATGCTGCTGTAATAATAATGATTCTCCTGTATATAGCTAAACTTCTGCACCGGGGTTGATCCAAAATTTTTTGATATATGTATCTTATTCAGAAGTGGATTTATTTATATTTTATTACATCAGAATAGATAACTTTTGATAAAAAACACCCGATACTATTTCGATTGGTCGTAACTCTGAAATTGTGAATCTTTCAAAATTTTTATTTCAATCCTGGTTTAGAAGTCATAGTTATACACAGACATAGTATTATTATTATAGAAGTATTTTTCGTGAAAATGTTTTGAAAACATGCCATTCTTTTTCCATTTTTTGCCAAAAAAATTGCATTTAAATAAATCTTTTCTTGTAATAATAATCGTAAGGCAATTTTATATTTATATTCTAATTTAGCTAACACTCCCTAAATATCCTAAAAATTATCGATTTATACGCTTTTTCACAATTATGGTTTTGTACGTAACCACCTTTTAAATTATTTTTCGGGATAGTGAATATAATGATTAAAATAAAATATAATTCTGATTTGTTACGCAAGAAATCTAATACAATCATTTTTTAATGAACTATTAAAAGTAATTTATGAAATAAATTCCAAAATTATCCATAAAAAAAAAGTCGAATAAATTTAAATTTATTTTCATATCTGGAAATCATTCAGGAGAAGCGACGTATTTTCATACCCAATATTTTGCCCGTTTGATCACGTCCAAGTTCTAGTAGCTAAACGTGGATAGATGGACTCTTTGGCTATATATATTGCTATTAAGAGCAACGCCATAGCTACTGGAGACGACCTTCATACTTTCGAGCTATTCTCAAGTGATGGGGAAGACATCTTGTCTGACACCCTGTTCTCTTAATTTTCACACTGTTTCAACAGGAGGGTTTTGAGCTCAGATCGATTTAACATGCAAAAGCTTTGCTCTATGACAGGTCCTTAAGAGAATCAGTACGTGACTTGATTGAAACTTCGCAGCTCACGAGCTCGTGATCGAGACCGTCAAAGTGCTTTGGAGAGAAACTTCTCAAATAAAATACTCTTTTAATTTAAACACAACATTGGTAGGGTAATATTTAAATAAATGTAAACAAAAAAGAGTTGCGCTGAGGGATCATGGTAGTGTTTCGTTTGATTTTAAAAATTGATTTTGCCAACAAATCTGTTGTGTTAAGGTGCTGCTACTCAGTAAATTTTTCGAGACGCAACATCCTCTCGCTGTAGTTACCGTAAATAGATGAAATGGGGGGTGTATTTAGATGTCGCCATCTGATTCAAAATTGCAAAACATCTCAAGAACCTGATTGAGTGAGTGTTTATTAACGTCGCACTCTCCTCCAACACGAGGTTATTGGCGACGGACCTCGTAATTTTGCACAATGATCAAGAGACTAGCACGACACCTGATCACACCCACGGGAAGGCTTTGAGCTCTACTTCGGTGGGTCTAGGATTCGAACTCATGCCACGAGTCCATGACTATGACCACACTAGGCTACCACGGTATCAGGGACCTAAAAGAATGTTTCAAACCTTAATGAGCGAGTGTCCCTTGGGGATAATAACGAAAATGTTTAAATTCCTCTTGATGAAACACACTTGATTTTAAGGAATACAATAGTAAGGACGTAATTTTAATAAAAATGTGTGAAAAATGATTTTCTAAAATTCTAAGGATTTCTGAGAGGACTTTTTCAAAAAATGTTTGCTGCTATCAATTAAATAGGAAATTGGTATTTATTTTATTTTTTCTTACTACTGATCGAGAAAATAAGAAAGCATCAATCGAAGACAGAGATGCTACATTCATTTTTTTTGTCATAAATTTATTTTCAACGAAACAGCTTGCGAGTGAAGACTATGGATATTCTTATTAATAGCAGAGGACTAAACAAAAAAAAGTATTTTAACCGTAATTGTGTACGTGAAAATTAGGAGCGATTGTTTTGTAAGGGGTCTTATAGTTGGCTTCAGCCTTGGGGAGAAAAAGGACTAATATGTTATAATTATTTTATGAAGATTTAAGTATACATATCGATGTCTCGCTTCTTATCTTTTAAATGTAACATTAATTGAAGGCTACATTTTAAAAATCATCATCTCCCAACAACTCTTAAGTGAAACATTTCATCGTGCTACGCTATCTCTTGAAATAATGACTAAGACCATCGAAGGATTCCCTTATTCCAGATAACGTCAACGCTCTGCGAAGATGATGTCCTCTTTTTTTATATTAACTCTGCATCCTTTCGTTTTCTTTGGGCCGCGATTATCTTTGTGTTGACGGAGATTAACCTTGATAATCACCAGAGCGAAACACTTGACGCCGAAAATCTTCGCCTCGTGATGGTAATCGGAAACAACATTCCGTCGCGAAATTTATCGCGGCGCAGGACGTGACCAAAGGATTTTAAGGTTCTCCCGAGAACTGACAAAAATCTAAGAAGAAAACTGATAGAAAAGATTCAGGTAAACAATAACAATAAAATTTGATGATGTTTTCCTTTGTTAAAAGGTATTAGAAATGTGATAAGAATACTCTGTCATCCAGTTAAGCATCTAGACATTGGAGCAGTGTTCTTGCACAACATAATATATGTTTCACTTTTTTTTATAAAATATTTTTATTTGATAACTGATCTAGTTTAAGGGTCATGAGGTGATAGTTTCTACTTTATAATTTTTCAATAACTGACAAAATCTAAAATGGAAACTGATAAAAAAATATTAAATTTTTTTTTTATTGTTACTCCCTTCGAATATTATAAATGTCATAAAGATACTCTGCTATCATTATACATTTTGTGTGTATATATATGTCGCAGGGAAACAATGAAATTAGGTCTTTCGTCAAATCACGCAAGACATGGACTCGACCTCCCAGGTGTCTCCCCTCCCCCCTGAACAGCATTTTATCAATGCAAATCCTGAGGAGATCATTTCATCACTTCACTGAAACAGTTCAGAGTTTGATAAAAAAAAATCACTTACTTTCATCACGGAAATGACACACATTGAAGAGACTTTATTTTAAAAATATTGTCAAAATGCTGTCCGGGAGACACCTGGGAGGTCAAGTCCTTGTATTTCCGAACCATACAGGTCAAAAATCCTCGGAGCTATGGGGAATTTTAAAAGATTTAAAATTTTAAAATTGTTTAGAAACGTGAAAGGGGGTGGGGAGGAATGGGGCTATTGGGATAAAATTAAACATTTGAAGAGCTCATAGGGAGAACAATCGAATCCAGCCGGTGCAGTCGACCAAGGTAGCATAGGGTTCGAGTTATTAATGGGGAAGCCCTGTAGGGGGGAGCACCAAAGGGGGCCAATTAAACGTAAAGCTCGCGCATACACGAAAATACGGCGGATTTTTAAAAATCAAGTCCCAAGCTCAATTACTTAGGGCGGTGAATTTTTTTCAGACCCCATAGTATTAACATGGGAGCATGATATTTTAGTGCTTAAGCCCTCCCCATACCTACACTATGGGAATGAATTAAATGATTGGATGGGTCTCGATGAGTGGAACAGTTGGCTCAAATCTCAAGCCCGAGACTCAAACAGGAGCCAAGATATTGTAGATTTAAATAAATTTTAAAAGTTTTAAAAAGTTGAAAACAATTAAAAACTATGTAAGGAATAGCCCTATGAGCATGAAATTATAAAAACTGGAAGAGCAGTTAGAGAGGGATCGAATGAGCCAGGTCCGAATGGACTGTGGGGCTCGGGTGTCGAGGTATTGGCCAAAGAGCTGTAGAGGGGGTGGGAATGCACCGGGGGATGCTTCCCAGCAGATCCTAACCATATCAAAAGTTTTTACGATCCCCTAAATATCAGTCCCATAGCACCGAAAAAGTGGCGTATGGTTCACGTTGGCGTTATTGGCGTATTTCATTTCATCATTTCACTCAAACAGTTCGGGGATTTAACTAATTCACTTGCTTACAGCAGGGGAAAGACACGAAAGAGACGTCATTTTAACATCGTGCGTTAATTGATCCTCTCCTTTAGGAATTGGACGAAAGACCTAATTCCATCGTTTCCCTGCGATATATGTACTATGCAGCAGAGGTGGACGTACTTTTCAAAGGTATGGGCTACTTCTGATGTTTTTAAGGTGTTGCGATATACCCAGTGGCATAGGTGTGGCATTCGGTATTAAAATTGCATGTTTTCATTTCTTATTCCTTGTTTTCGACATTATACCTCTCTTTTAAAATATGACAGATTACTATTTTTATTAGAAAAGCACAAGTAATACAATATTGTCAAATTCAAGTTGAATGCTTGAACAACTATGAGCTATTGCTAGAGCAAAGACGTGTTCAATGCAGCGAGCAGAGAACATATGTGAACCGGTGAATCTGAAACCAACGTATATACTTACATTTGTTTGCTGCCGATTCCAGTGCTATCGCAGAAAATCAACTCAACCCAACAATTAACACGAGAACCCAATTCTGTGGAAGCGCGGGGTGTGGGATGTTTCAATAGCCGATTTCGTGCTATCACGGGAAGAGCTGATCATAAACATTTATTCTCCCCTTCAGTCGGTGTGTGGGGAAATTTTTTTTTTCTACAGATGGCATCGCAGTGGTCGCTTTTTCACTTACAACGGCAATAAACGTGTTAAACGTCACCATCCGCTTCCAACGAAGGCGCATGTGTCTTCTACACATTTATCGAATCATTTGTTTAAGTAAACATAATCGCATCGGTTGTGAAAAACATATTCTCCAATCTAGCTTGCGTCGCTGTTTCAGAAATATCTTAGTAAAGGCGGCCACCCCAAAATGTCTTGGTGGTCCATCGGTCGATTGCGATCGACTTAAAGCCCATCCCGGCTATATTGAAATCACAATGTTAATTTATATATAAATTAAGATTTTTTTATATTTTTCTTTAAACATTAATTATAAATATCATTTTTCTAAACACAAGATTTACTTCGTTTCTGGCCTTTGTAGGAAAAAAATCTGCTTTAAAGGATTTATTTGCTGTTCCCAGAAGAAGGATATCTAAATAATTTATACGTATCTTACTTATTGACTGTCTGTCACCAAGCCTTTCCCTATAACCTCCCACTCAATTACTAAAAAAATTAATATTAATCATAAATCATAAGTAAATTATTAATTAATCATAAATTAAGTAATTATTTATCATATTATTATAGCATCCCTATTATTCTCTTAATTGTAATTTCCTAGCTGAGATAACGTGGAGACTCTTCTGTTTCTTTTTTCGAATTGCACTTACAGAGAATGCACGCAAAGTGACTACTCTCCTAATAATATTTAAAATAGATAGTTAAAAAATCATTTTTCTGTTCGGCTATTCTCTTTTCATTCTTATTATGTATTATTTAGTGCTAATGTTTTGAAAAATTAATGTTGCTTGTCTATGGTACTGAAAAGTATTTTTATCCAGCATTTTTTTTTTTGTAGTAAAGGGGAATTAAAATTTAAACAGATTTTTTTTGAAAGAAGTGAAATTGTAGAAACTAAAATTTTATATATATATATATGTATATATAAAATAAACTATCAAAATTCGAATAAGTTCTAAACTAGTTTGCATATAGTCCTATCAATAATTAAATAAATTAATAAATAGTTATTGAGATGTAAATTAATAAAAACTCATAACAAATTTATAACAATTAATACAAATATATGTATTAAGACATTGAATAGTACAATTATACTTTAAACTGTATCGTAGAAATTTTTAAAATTTATTTCTAGCATGATTTTCATTTTAACTAAACAAAAATTATAACATAAACAGTCAAGAAGAATATTTCTAGATTATTCCCGATTTTTTTTTGATTCGTTTATTTAAGAATAATATTCCTATAAACAGACGAAATTTTAAATGCTGTGTGCGGTGGAGTAAAACATTTAGACACTTGGTAAAGAAAGTATTTTGAAAAACTGAAAAGTATATCTTTTTGTTCATTACCATTGATAGATATTTTGTTGATATGTTTCAGCAACAATGTCTATTGATTCTCCATAGTTCAGTATCTTGTTTCTTTTCATTTGTGGATAATTTTTCATTTGACAATTAATTTACTTACAAAGTAATGGGGTAATAGTGTCAACATGACAGTGAATTTGGGAGCAAATGATTTTGTTAGTCTTCTAACTATTGCAAATTTAAGTTGGAAATTAATTTTTATTATTAAAAAGCATTAAAGCTATGATAAAGAATCATGTCATCGAGTTCAACATTGATATTAGTGCTTCTTCATCTTTTTTAAAATCTTTTCAATTGGAACTACTGAAAGGTTTATATTTATTGGGGTCCTTCTTCGTAACTCTAAGGCATGATCTGAGGAAGAGATAATGGTTCCTGTATAGGCTGGTATCTCATTCTATGAAGGCGTGATTGGTTAATGTTTCCCTATTGAGAACGAATGTCATAATTTTGAGCAACGACGGAAATAAACGAATAAAACTTGAATCGGGGTCTTCTACCTCACTACATCTCATGGGGATTCAATTTAATGTATAACATTCTCCGTTACTTCGGAAGAGGTTCCTTTCCAAGTTTTCCAGAGTTCCGAAGTAGACTTTGTATTTTAGTTTTTATTCAGACATTACTTTGGGAAACATGTATTAAAAGTTTTTTTCTACAAAGAGACCCTGCATACATTTATAACAGTTTCACAGTATGTTCTCTGTGTGTGATAATAGGGTCAAATCTTCAATAGAGTACGTCATCTTGATATCATTTTTTTACACGAAACCCTACGAATCCACAATACTTTCTTCGTATATTTTTGGTCAAAAAGTCTCTAGAAATTTGAGCCGTTCAACATGTGTAGGACGGGGCTGTTTTCCAGATTTGGGAAACCCAATGATCAGACCTTAAGTGAAAGACCTTAACTAGGCGTATTAAAGCATGCATTGCAGTCAGATAAAGTCCCATCAAGTACTGTTTTCTTCTAATGCATCGCTAGCCCCTGATGCTTTTTACGTCTTTAAAATTCTAGCAGTAGTATAATACGTATGTGTTTTATGCATGTATAATTTTAATGAAAAATCTCTATATGGGATTTAATTTGTTCTGTGTAACGATGTTCATATTTATCAATCGGTCAGAAAAAAGTGAAACACCTGATCTCCAATAATTTTTATTCAAATGATTAGAATTATAGTAATAAGAAGAAAATGTTTCTTACTCTTGAAAATATATTTCCAAAACATTTTTATTTTTCAGAGTGTGGCAGTCTTTTCATATTACATTGTTTGAATAGAGAAATAAAAGAAAGCAAAAGAAAATAGACATGTGAAAGATTTATTTTCTTCTTTCCGACAAATGATATAAAAAAAGTCATAAAGGAATATTTTACAATTTTATTAAGAAACTAGATCTGTCAATTGAAAAATAATATTATCCAAACTATACTGTAAATTTAGAATTCCGAGGATTAATCTCCTAAAATAACCACGAATTCTTTTTCTGTTCTTAACATTGCTCAAAAATCATTATAGGTTAATTATTCTTATACACATAACATTTATACGAAATCAATTTTTTTGAAGAACTTGACAATATATTTTAATTTCAAGTAGTAATTTTAGAAAGAGGAGTTACTTTGAATTATTTTGCATTATATTCTTCTAAACTAATCTGTGCCTCGCACTGATGCATGAGATTGAAGATTAGTCTAAAAGAACATTATATGCAAACAATTCAAAGTATAGCCCCTTTTTCTAAAATTACTACTTGAAATTAAAATATAAGTTCAAGTCCTTTAAAAATATTTATTTCGTATAAATGTTATGTATAACCTCGTACTTTTTTCCATTCGTGAGTTGCACAGATCAGTTTATTAATGTAGTGGTCAATGTAATTTTTTTTATTTGGCCCTCAAGCGTGCAAGGCTGAAGATCCCCAGTTTAGACAAATTATATATATAAATTTAAAATATGCTAAACACATTTTTTATGCATAAAAAAACTAATTTTATTTAATACATAATAGCTGTCAAATAATTTTCTCACCTTCTAGGAGAAAAAGCTATTTTAGAAGTCAAATAATTAATTTCGATAAGAAAACAAATTTTCGCTCATCAACTTCGAGATAAAAAAATAACAAATGCAACCAAGTAGAGAAAATAATTATGTGTTAAAGAATTATCATACTAACAAAATGAAAAGGATTATGTATATTTGATATTTTTACATTGTACTGATATACCTTGTTAAAATTGTACCAGCTACCAATTACGTTGCTAATCTCAATTGAACAACGCACAATAACATCGTCATGTTGTGACTTTAATATGCTGTAACATTAAATATTCCTCATTGTTTGAGCCCTTAATTAATCATGCGTAAAATCATGAACTTCGTAAATCGGTCGCTGGCATCAAATAACTGAAGAAGTTCTGATAGCATGCTTACAATCAGAGAGATACCAAAAAGATTAATGTGTTGCCCCATACAATCACTCCATAAACTTAATAACTCTCGCTCATGTATGCGAGCTTTAATGTAGGCGAATAACAATAAAAACTGAAACTTCCAACCTAAATGTTAAACAGAATTCATTATCGCTAATGACTTATGGATCAATTAATATAGTTTTACGTTCATTAGCGGTTTCTTTTACGGTGCATCATAGTTCCGTGTCAGTGTTGCTCTTTCGTTCTTAGATGTTTTGACTGATAAGAATGTAAGGGGAAATTTTTCTTTAAAGATGCAAGGGATGTTTCGAAAATTGCTGACATTCACGGGCTCAGATTTTTAAGTATTTTCTGAAGAAAGTAAAAGTTTTATGTTATGAAAAGACAGCGGGCGTATCAAATCTACGTGACAAGCTACATACCTTGTGATATTGATATCATTTGTTTGAATCAGAGCAACTAGTTCTTTGATTTTCACGAAGTCCTTTTCTAGAAAGTGAGAAGACCGTAATCCAGTGGCGCACACAAGGGGGGGGTGTCCTGGGGGTCCGGACCCCCCAAAGCCCTTGATTTTTTCCCGATTGATTATAATTCTAAGTATATAGTACGTAAAGTTTAATTAATTACTTGTTATTAATGATTAATTTTATTAATTAATGCTGATTATTTACTCAATAATTAGTTTTTTACCGTGTTTTGTTCCCGAAAATCGACAAAATCAAAAGGAGCATGATACAAGAATGGTGATCTTTCGACCCCGGACCCTCCCCCTTGAAAAATTCCTGTGTGCGCCACTGCCGTAATCACATTTCTAAAACACAGACTTATTCTTCAATACCATCTTTCTCTTATAAAATATGTATACATACAAATGTGCATTGCATAAAAACTGTGAAAAAAAGCCATGCAATTAAAATAAAAAATAATTAACCTAATAAAAAACCTATGTTTAATAATGATACACACATGGACGTACCGCTTGCTTTATACGGCAAGGCGACAATTTCTTTGGTGTGACTTCCAAGTGCACCGTTAATAAAACAGTCCGTTTTTCAATATAAAGATTGATGTACAGAACTTGAGTAATCTATACAATCATGTGTAAATAATATTAAAAAGAACAGTTGATAGGTATCGCTAAATTTAAAAATAATTAGATATTTTTTTTAATTATATCTAGTAAATTCCTCTGAAATGTCGCTAAAAAAATACCGTAGACTCACCCCTGTCTAAGAATCACCGTCAACTGCATGAAATTAGAGTCAGTAGTACAATCACTGTCAGTACACAATTGTCTTCATTATATTAAATGGTGAGTTTGAGTTCAATTTTTTTTTAGTTTTATTAAGATGATCAACCGTCCTCCCTTAGGAAGGACAGTTCTCCTTTTATAGGTTCTACCCTTCCTCGAAAAGTGTCCTCCTTTTTGTTTTCCTTTTCAATATTTTAAAACTTATCTGTTAATCTCTGTATTCAGAAATGAACCAAACATGTTTCCAAAATGTCGAAGAATGGTCTGAAACAAATATCACAGAAAATAACAGTTTTCAATGGTATTTTTTGACTTGGTCTCAAGTAAAATGGACAGATATAGAAAATTATGGTGGGTTTTTATCCAAAGAAATGCTTGATACTAAAATCGATGACAATTGTCTGTTTGAAGTAGAAAGAAGACTCAATGTATATTTGAATTCTAATAAATTAGAATAATTGGAAAATCAGCATGCTGAGAAATTGGTAAAATATGGGTGAAATTACTTAAACCATTTCAGAAATGAACACATTCTATATGAAAATTTAATTATTCTTCTTGAATTTACGTTGTGCTGCCCTGGAACTAATGCAGCAGTTGAAAGAGTTTTTTTTTTCATTTGGTAATGATTTTTGTGAAGCGACTCGTGAGAAATCAGAATTGAATGTTAATATTTTAGCTACAGTGCTTACCATAAAATTTAGTATGAAGGATATTTTTTACCTGAACTTTCCGATATACAGTACAACTTCATTTATCCGAACGTTTATTAACCGGAGCGTCAAATATCCGGGCCAGTTTTTTTTGTCAATTACATGTACTTCAGCTTTGTAGACATCAATGACGAACACATGAAAGAGATTACCGACTTTGTCCAATCTATCCCAGGATTTCAAGAACATGATGAAGAAGATGTAGAAACCTGGATGGCATGCGTTGCAGAAGACTGTGGATTTCAAATGCTAACAAATGACGAGATTGTGACTTCCGTGCAAGAAGGATCTGACACTGTCGACGATGAAACGGATGAAGACGAGGACAACAACAACAACGAAAGTAACAAGGGTCCATCAAATGCTGACGCGTTTTCTGCGTTAGAGACAGCAATGGAATGGTACGAACAATCAGAATTCTGTCCTACTTAACTACTACTGCTCAAGAGAATCAGAGACTATTCAGCGTAAAAAACGGTGTCCAATGGTACAGCGAAAAATAAGTGATTATTTTCCACAATAAAGATAAAATTGTGACATTTTGTACCTATTTTGCTGTTTCTTCAAGCACGTTTCCCCCATGTAATGATTTTCAATATTCGTATAGTGTCCGGTTTCATGTACTGCATGGATCCCATTCGGTTGTTTTTCGGTTATCCAAACAATCGAATATCCGAACGGTGTCCTGTCCCAATTGATTCGGATGAACGACGTTCTATTGTATTAGAAAATATGTTGACAAAAAAAAAAAAAAAAAAAAAAAATCATTCAATGGAAAAATACTCTTTTAAGATAATAATTAAAAAGAATGTAAGCGTTAATTAGCGTGTTTTTGTTTGAATCAGTAGCACACACAGAAATTTTTCAAAGGGTGGAGTGGGGGTGTCCGGGGTCGAAAGTTTACCATCCTCGCCATTTTATCGTCGTTCAGAATTACGAGATTCGTCAACAATAGCCCTTATGTTACTTTTAAGTATATTAAGTGTAGTGTGAATGAGAGAGAACGAATAACCTGTATATTAATATTTACTAAGAAATATCTCTGAGTAGGCTATACACAGTGGCGCACACAGTAATTTTTCAAGAAGGGGGGTCGAAAGTTCTCCATTCTTGTATCATGCATCTTTTGATTTTGTCGATTTTCGGGAACAAAACACAGTAAAAAACTAATTATTGAATAAATAATTAGCATTAATTAATAAAATAAATCATTAATAACAAATACTTAATTAAAATTTACATACTATATACTTAGAATTATAATTAATCGGAAAAAATCAAGGGCTCTTTGAGGGGGTGTCCGGACCCTCCTTGTGTGCACCACTGGTTTGAATTAATAAAATGTTTCATGTATTTAAGTTGTAATTTTTTCGTCCTCCTTTTCATTGCAAAAAATGGTCACCTTACATAAAACTATACGTAAAACTTTTATGTATAGCTACTTGTATTATTTGTGAAGTTCTGTAGGGATTCCAGGAAACTGACCTCCTAATCCCGAGTCACACAGCTCAGTTAATACCTAACTGGATCTTAATGACTGCTTCGTTGAAAAGCAGGCAAGTTGCATTATAGTCAAATGTATAGCTACCTCAAAGCGTGTCTTAGATTGTAATATTAGAAATAAAGAGCGCATTTTTAACATAATGCTTTAAATTAAAAACTACTTTTGTGAGGTTTATGGAAAAATTGTCTTGTGAAACTTCTCAGTGGAATAAAAAAGATTTGGGTTGATTTGACCAAATCTCTTGATCACAAGACTTCTTAACCAACCTTATGAGACTCTTGGGGGTTTATGAAAATATTACAGGAGGTTTATGTGCATACATGAGAAAAAGACAACTCCAGTCACAAATCAGCATTCACGAGGAGGGGGTTTAGGGACTCAACCTCTTCCACTCCAACATATTTTTAATTTTTAGTGTAAAAATTACGAATCGGTGCTTTCGACTACGTATTTTTAAATTATATGTATATTATACGTATTATATAAAAATATATAAATTAATTAAATTATGAAAAGAAGTCTGCGTACTTAATAGTAATTCGGAATTTCAACCTCTGATAAATGCTTGGTATAAAATTACAACCGTATTAATTCTATTTATTAGCGAGAAAAAAATAACAGCTAAAGGAATGTGATTGGAGAGGGTAAGTGAGTGAGAGTTATATTAAAGTCGCACAATAAAGTAACACGAGGGTTATAGGCGACGTGTCTTGTAAATTTGGACGTGGACGACACCTGAGCTGGCACATCACCCAAACTGCACCAGAATTCGAACACGCAACCCTCCGGACACGAGTTCATAATCGTAAACATTAAGCTACCACGACCACGTGATTCAAGAGAAGGGGCAAGCAATTTCCTTTGAATCTAATGTACTTATGCATGTAATTTTAATAGTATATATTTGCACAATATACCATTATGAAAAAAGCATTCATTTCTGTAGTAGATTTTTGTTACGCTCATGTAATTAACTGTTAGTTTCCAGCATAATTTTAGCCCCCCCTTCCAAGTGAGTGAATATTAACGTCACTCTGTTCAGCTACACGAGGGCTTTTGGCGACGGACCTTGTCATTTTGAACCATGGTCAAGTAACGAGGAAGACATCTGAGCTGGCACCTCCCCTCCTAACTACCACACCACACCAACGGGAGGACGTTTGAGCACTCGACACATTTAACGTGCATCTCTCCCCTACACGGCGGGTCTTTCGTGGTACTAGGCTCGAACTCGTGACAAGCCAGCCTGCCCTGCCACCCACCCCATTCCAAACGCATGACCTTAAATACATGTATATATATACAGCATTTGTGCACGGTCCGTGAGAATAGAGATCCTAAGGTATTTACTTTTCTATAAAAAATACTGAAAAAGTTTCAGAAGGTAGACGTAGAGAAATAAATAAAAATAGGAATGTTCTTTTTTGTCAGAAACCTTTTAAAGCTTCAAAAGACAAGTCTTTACTCAGAAAAAGGAAGTAAAAGCTACTTTCAAATGTTTTTTTTAAATACATATATTTGTCATAATAAATCAATCTATCCACAAAAGAGGAAAGGAAGTTGGGAAAAAAGTACAATTTAAATCTGTTCCGTGCCTCGATCTATAGACAAAACAAAATATTCTGTATTGAAGCGATTGCATATAGTTTTGTGGCGCACCTATTTTTTAGATTCCAATTCGAAATAAAAACGCTTAGTTTGGAAAAACTAAATTCCTTTAGAGTGGGAATTTAGCACATGTACTAATTATCAACAACTGAAAAAGTACTTTTTTTCAGCAAGTTGGAAGACAATACAAAATAGAGACCAATGAGAAAAATTGATTACATTTTTGCATGGAACTCAATCACCTGCAGGGCTCAGTGATGTCAAAAAAAGTTCTTTTTTTTTTTTTTATCATTCTCTCTTCTTGCTAGAACTGGTGAGCTGAAGGGTAGCTTAGCACTGGTGCGTTGCTACGTTATCTATTTGACATGGAAACACTTGGATCGATTTGAAATCGTTGAGAATTATAAAAAATATAGTTCAGTGGCGTAACGTTCCTCCCCCCGGCAGGGTTCTAAAGGGCCCAAAGCCTGACTGACACCAAATTTCAAATTCTTGTAAGCTCTGACTTGGAGCCCCAAACCTAATTTTGCAGGGGTGCTCTAATATTCTCCGTTATGCCACTGATTTAGTTATATAAACTTTTCATCATTTGATAAAAAAAACGATAACATAACAAGCAATAATATAATTAATAAGTAAACCATATCAATGATACCATTCCACCCCCTTCCCTTAAAGTTCTCTAGGATGTGAAACTTAAAAATTCCCAAAATTTACCGGACATAAATTCAACAAATAAACTCAGATGATCCACGCAATAACTGAATTTAAAAAACTTCGAAATTATCGGGAGGGGAGGGAAAGAACAACTCAACCCAACCCACCTAAATTATTTTTATACCAAAGCTTTCCTTCAATCGAATGAAAAAATAATGATATAGATTTCGCAGGAGGATATTTATCAAGATTCTTCGAGGCTTTTGTGCTATATTCCATAAACCTGTTTTTCTCATCCCTTACGGGAACATATGACTAATAACTTTTAAGGGCAGGAACAGGAAACTATAGGAGGGGGACCGTAATGTAGCTGCAAACGACATTTATGGAAAAGGGGAGGAGGGACACAATGGAGACGGTCGAGATGCCGCCAGAGGGGTGTGGTGCGCAAGATTTGAGGGTCAGCGATTTCGGAATATTTATTATTATCATCGCTTATACACTTCTTTGAGCCATATTTTTTTTCATTCATTTGCGTGATGAGTCTTGGGGGTGGTGCATAAATGGAATATGGTTTGTTGCTGAGATATATCTTCCATGAAATCCCATTATGGAAGTAGGATTGTCAAATATTAGGGGGAACGGAAATTAATGTCATTTTTCTATGTTAAATTCAAATAGACGAAGTTTTATTAAGTTTTTAGTTACAATCAATTATGTAATTATCCTCTCTTGTTATAAACAACCTTTCGCCGTCTACTGTAGAAATTTTCAATGCCAAATCGATACAAAATCAAATGATTTTTGAGCAAAATTTCTCGATATAATATTTTGGACAGCCTCCGAATTTTCAAATTTTTTACTAATTAAAAAAATCTATAAGAGATCGAAATAAATGGAAATCCGTTGGAATAGTATCGGGCGAGTGTGGATATATGGTGAGACAATTACTCCCATCTGAATTCTTTAACTTATGCCAAGGTTCTTCTTGAGCAGTGTATTTTCTTGCATTATCAAGTTTCGGAATAACACCTTTTCTGTTGGCAGTATTTGCGCCTTTTTCAATTAAAGATTGATTTATTCGATCCACGTGTACACAGTAAAGCTCTGCAATCACAGTTTGTCCAGGTTTCAGCACTTCAAAATGAACGACCCCGCGAATTCTCCAAACACACAAAAGCGCATTTGAGGAGAAAACCACTACCTTTTACGTTTCGGATTATCATAGAGGACACATTTTTGATCTCCAATAATAAGGCAATCAACATTTCTGTAGTATGCCCCTGAAGCAACAAGTTGCATGGGGTGGATCGGTCAGTTTTGTTTTCTTCGGACAGATTATGCAGGACCCAAACACCTGCTCTGCTCACTTAACCTATCTGCTGCAAATGTTTTTGTATGGTCGACAAAATTGGATAACAGTGTTTGACAGTTCCTAGATTTTCTGACATGAATTCGCCTCCACTTCAACTCTTAACATGCCAATGTCTAAGAAAAAGCTGTTCGTCTTCCTTAAGACTGCAAGTCGGAAAGATCGAGAAATTACGCAATTTGAACTTAAGGTATCCGACTACGTTCGGAACCGTAATTTTGCAAAAGCGTATAAATGGATAATATTTATGACATTTAGTGTCACTTAGATTAGAAAATGTATATAAAATTTTTTTAAGGATAGTATTACAATAAAAGATTATTTAAGTACAATATTTTGACAAAAAAATAAATAAAATAAAATAAATAAACATAGAATGACCAATTTTCAAAATATTCCCCTTTTGCGAAAAATGCTTCTATTATAATAATATTTTGCCTTTATATAGCTCAGACCTCTGTTCAGAGACTCAACTAGAATTTTTGGAATATATAACTTAGAAGTGTCGTAACCATGTTTTACAACAGAGGGGAAAATTTTAAGAAAAAAACTCCGATAATTATTGCAATGGGTTGTAACTCTGAAAATAATGTGAATTTTTCAAAAATCATGGTTGAGCCTCTGTACAGAGGTCTGAGCTATATACAGACAAAATATTATTATAATAGAAGCATTTTTCATAAAAAGGAGAACATTTTGGAAAAAAGTTATTCTAAGTTAATTTTTTGCCGAAATATTGTATTTAAATAATTTTTTTTCTAATAATATTCTTGAAACAATTTTATACATATATTCTAATCTAAGTGACACTAAATATCATGGAAATTATCCATTTATTCACTTTTTTAAAATCACGGTTCCGAACGTAGTCGGATACCTAAAAAACCCACCTTATGCACTTCTGAACGACTAATGCGTTTGGGATAAACATCGCAAAAGAGTTTGGTATCAATCATTGCTTTAAGTACACTTGTGAAACTCAAAAAGCATACAATGCAGAATAAGCACGTGTTCTGGTACTTGGCTGGCCATTCCTCCATAAATTGCAGAATAATTTAAGATTTAAATGTTTACGAGAAAACAAATTGCTCTAACCATAAAATGTCTTTGGCACGACTTTGAAGTACACAATGAGTTGATAAATGGCAAACTAATATCGATATACGCAGAAACGACATTCTTACCGGTCCCCCTAAAAGTTCAACTTCTCATGTACATATCTATGCGTGGATATTTGTTGGGTTTCTAAAATTATGCTGCGCTTCTATTTTCTTTTCCCTCAAAATTTTCTACAACCTATTTGTTGATATTTTTCCTATGTTTACCCCCAAATATTTCTTTTTATAAACGCACAAACAAACTAAAAGAAAAGCGCCAGTGTTCATTTTTTGTCTTATGCCCAATTTTTTTTCACTAAAGACAGTCTTCATTCGTGCATTCAGCAACGTACATTTTTTCATGTTTAAAATGTACAAAAGTTCTCCATCTTCAAATTGTTTCTAAATCTCAGTTTCAAATTATGAAGTCCGTCGGCAATAGCTCTCGCGTTGCTTTAAGTCACTAATATATATAAACACACTGTCTCTCCACACTAACGTATGGAATTTAAGCCCTGAATTCATCAGTACTCTCATCTCTCCTTACCTTACACGTTAAGTATTTTACAAAATCAAAGCTTGACTGCAGTTCCTTGCTCAGATAACTCGGCTATAATGACCATTCCAGTTAGTTCACTTAAACATTCTTTTGTTCTGATAAAATGTCCATAATACTAGTTGTTAGAATTGCCAATTGGTTTCGAGTTATTTTCTTTTGTTGTTTTCAAGATTTTTTTTTACGTGTGCTAAAATTTTTGCGACCTCCCCAAATTTCCTTGCTTAACTCCCAGTAGGTCGCTATCAATACTTCGACATATTTTCTCGTTGAACAGATATTCTTGAAAACTTAAGTGTATAGCCAGTGGCGCACACAAGGGGGCCTGGGCGTCTGGGGACCCCTCAAAGCCCTTGATTTTTTTCCGATTAATTATAATAATACGTAAAATTTATTAATTAATGCTAATTATTTATTCAATAATTTGTTTTTTACTGTTTTTTGTTCCCGAAAATAGACAAAATCAAAAGGAGCATGATACAAGAATGGTGAACTTTCGACCCCGGACTCTCCCCTTGAAAAATTCCTGTGTGCGCCACTGTGTATAGCCTACTCAGAGATATTTCTTAGTAAACATTAATATACAGGTTATTCGTTCTCTCTCATTCACACTACACTTAATATACTTAAAAGTAACATGAGGGCTATTGTTGTTGTTGACGGATATCGTAATTCTGAACGACGATAAAATGGCGAGGATAAAACTTGATTTGTTAACATTAGCATTCAAATTTTCATATCACGCGTATATGAGCACTTTAAGCTTTGAGAGATTCAACGTCTATTGAGCCTCACGGTGGGTTTTTAGTGCCATCAGGACTCAAACATTTGAATAAAACATCGATGACTATGAGTTCTCGACCGTCCAATCACTCTATCATCACAAATGCACAAAGTTAATCGAAATAAATAAGAAAATATAGCATCAAACCAATGGATAATGTAATTGTTTGATACAGCTTTATTTATTACCTTTTCTACAGAGTATTTATAAGGTCAATTTTTGTAATTCACTAGTGAAGTGTCTACTGATAAATTTCTAGATTTTCTCAATAATTTTAAAATCTTTCTCAAAAGTACTTAAAGTCTGGACAAGTATGCCTGGAAAAGCCTCTTTCTATTTCTTTCTTATATTATCACTTCTCGTCTTGACTAAAAATTAAGAAACACGAAGCCTCCTCGATATCAAATGAAATGACCTCATCTTTTGACTTCTCTTTTCTGTCTCGTTACTTTGTATCATTGCCAGCATTTTGAGTGAAACAATTTTCCTAATGAGATATTCTTCATTAATGAGATGTTTATGCAGCTTTATTTTTATAGACATGCTTTCAAATAATAATAAAAAAAAATTTCGGAAAGAGGATTTCTGTGAGACGAAATCAGATATCTTTCATATAGCATATTTTTTTCAGCATTATTAAACTGATGCCCTTCTTGGACAAAATATGCTAATGAGTCACTTATTGACAGCATTTTATTTCTTGTTATATTCTTGAATTTTTTTTCTCTGTGTAATTAATTGGATTTTTTTTTCTATTCTTTCTTCTTGAAATAAAATAGATTTGAATATTTGCGTCTAAATTGTTGAATATTGTATTTATTACATTAATTTAATGTGCTTTTATTGTATATGTACTCTTTATGACACAATTACAAGTATATAGCACGGTTTTATTACAAAACCCGCTAATTTCAAATAGGAAGAACTAAACTGAGAAGTTATACATATTTTTTAAAGTTATCTTGTACATCTCCATGCAAAGAAAAAAAAATTCTTTTATATATGTGCTCACATATTTTTACCAAAGAAATTATTAAAATTTTATAATTTGTTCAACTGGCAATCTATTTTTTGTCAAACATTAAAAATTATCTACCGTAAAATCCGGCGTATAACATGCACTTTCAACACAAAAATTAAGTTTGAAATTTACGGGTGCGTGTTATACGCTGGGTATAAAAACGAGAGCTTTAAAAATAATATAAAACATAAGCATAGAGAAAAATTAGACTTCTAAATATATCGAAATATTGTATATGAAAAAGAAATAACATTCCTCTCATGAACTTAAAGGGTTGTTCTAGAAGAGTGTGGTATTTTTTCAAAAGCTTGAGATAATGCCCCGAACAAATGACATAGAGCACTCACTGCACATTTCAGATTTCTCCGTAAAAAGGGTGCGCGTTATACGGCGAAAAAATCTAAAAATTGAAAAATGCAGCTTGAAAGTATAAGTGTGGATTATATATATGCCGGATTTTACGATAATTACACTAGGAGAAGGTTCCATAATTTTAATCTATATGTTAGTTATATCTCCTTTATCAAAAGTAAAAATTGAATTTTTTGAAATTTTTATAAAGTTTGAGATACTTTCCTGACTAAATGATTTTTTTTCTCGAATAAACTCCTTTTACTTTAATATATGTCATTCAAAATACAAGGGTACACTTTTCAAAAAGCCAACTTTATTGCATATCTTCTCCTACAGAATGGAAAAAGAAGGAAATGAGAAAAAAATAAAAAACGGCGTAAGAGAGAGAGAGAGAGATGAATCTTCGAGACCGAAAACAAGTGACCCTGCGATTTGAACCCACGCGTTCCTTGCTATCATTCCGAGGCGTCATTGTAGATACCGTTTTATCTCGTAATCTAATGTTTTTAAGCGCCTTTCCGTGTACCTTTTGAACACCCGGTAATCTTGTTGATCATGGGTGGGACGGACTGACCTGCGACTCGGGAGAGGAAAAAAAAAAAAAAAATATTCCAAAATGAAAAACTGAAAAGTGTCTTTTTTTCCATTCCACCGAAGAGTGATGGCCGATGACGTTGACCGTGACTATTTAGTTACAAATGAGCTTAATTTGGTTCGCTTTTTTTCAGATGTCTCGAATGTGATATGTTGTGTGGTGAGTTTTAGGGTTAGGCTAAAACGAGTTTAAGATTTCTCGTTTTGATGTTGAACGGAACGCTGCCTTTTTGGAATGAATTAAGACTGGTATTACGAAGTGATCAAAAAGATAAATAGAATATTTTTACTACATAGTTTCTTATCCAAAAAAAAAAATTAAAGGCAATTTTTGTTTAATGTCATGCAATACTAAACTCATAACACTTTTTTCAGATAGTGAAATATTCCGAAATTGAAATTTTTCGAGTTATGTCTTTACTATCGTATGAAATAGTGGTCCAGTATTCCAAGGGTTATATGAAACACTTTTAGGAATTATGTGATTTTTGCCATGAACAAGAAGCACAAAAGATTTTAGATCATAATCCAGCATTCACTGTAAAAGAATTTGAGAACATAATTTTTCAAAATCTTTATTATTTTTTGTTTATCTTTCATATGGCAACATTATCTATAAAATTGTATTATTATTTTTTTCTCTGAGTAGCAACAAGGAATATAACTCTTTCATTATTTGTTAATGGCAGTTCCATGTTTATTAAAAAGAGATATTTAAATAAAGTTTTTTCGGTAATCTTTAAAAAGATAAAATTTATCTCAATTTAAATTACTAACCCCCGTGTAGTTAGTACGCGTTTTAACTAAAACTATTTCTACTCTTGGAAGTGTGAAAAGAAAGTAATTTGGTGTCCATACAATTATTTTGGAAAGCTAAGAAAATTAGTTTAGATTTTCTTTTTTTTTAAGTGTTAACAGTTGAATGAGAGCATCATATTTATATTTATAGTTTAGTTTATAGAGTTACTAAGTTTTATCGTTACTTTTTTATTCTAACGTCAAAATAATGTATAATATAACGTCAGTAGATAAGAAAAGCCGATTCTGCTGTAAAGGCGGTGCAGGCGGTCGACGGCGACGCAGAGATGAGTTGTTTAATTCCCGCTGTCGAGTTGAATTGTTTCGTTCCTGCTGTCGAGTTGAGTTGTTTCGTTCCTGCTGCCGGGGTGAGTTGTTTTCTCCTGCAATGGTTTTGATTTTCGAGTTGAGGGGGCGAGTTGAACTGTTTTCTCCTACAGCTAAGTTGAGTTGTTTTTAAAAAAACGTGCACAAGAAATGGAAGTATGGGAATGTTAAACGTGTTCATGGCGCCCCCTATTGATTATAATATACACTAATTATAGATTTTAAAATGATTGAAGTAAATAACGCTGAAATAAAAAAAATAATAAATCCAGATTCAAACTCACGGCCTCAGATAAAAAGGTCTCCACAGGACAATAGTTTTTCAGTTACGCTAACCATTGTCATATGAAGGCATACAGACCTGAAGAAAACTTACGTTTATAATCTCATGAATTTAATTTTGCAGGCGAAGCAGATGGCGACGTGATTTAAAATCATTTTCTTAATTAAAATGAAATTAAAAAAATATTTAATTTATATATTATTTTAATAATTTGTAAATTTTAATTCAGTATAATGATTACATACACACACAGTAAAGTAAATTGATTATTCAGAAAAATGTGCCGTAGTATACTCGTCATCAGCGTGAACGGGTTACGATTTAACTTGTTTTAGCTTGTCTGATCTTGATTCTACAAGACGGCGACTGAATTCTACGTCAGAAATTATCTCAATGCTTAGAGCGGATGAATACATTGCTTTCAACCACTCAGCGAACGCCGCTCAAGTGTAATTCGGTTGATATGCGTTATGCACTTATCACATTTTAGTTCAAAATTCATTTCGTTTGTTAGTATTGCGGTGGACTGTATTCAACAAGAAAAAAAAATGGTGATGTCTGAAACACATAGCGAAAAACGAAAGTTTGGAAAATCCGTGGAATCTTCTGCAAATAAGAAAGCCAGAAGAGAAGTTTCAAAAGTAAGCAACAAAATTAAATAAATTTAATATGTAGTTTTTATAATGTTTTTTACACATTTCTGATCTTTATTAATTTTGATATATTATTTTCAGAAGTATGGAAAATTTACTGAGGATTGCATGCCAGATGGAGTATTTCCAATTGGAGATGATGTTTTTGTTCTTGCAAGCACCTATTATGATTCCGTATCAGTACACATAAGACGTTTCAAGAAATATGGAAAAACATACCACCCAACTCCCGAGGGAATAACATTAGACCCACGGTGGATTGAATATATTATGCGTAAAAAAAAGTGCCGGAATCACTGGAGGAATTACCAAGTGGACTTTTCCCTCCTGAAGGACATATTCAAATAATCCATGAGAACTTCATTGATTTTACTTTCAAGCGCATTAAATACGGTTCGGATAAAGAGCCCACTTTTAAAGAAATAACCATATCCCGAGAGCAGTGGGCTGAAATGATTGAAAAATATGGTGTTATTGAAAATGCTGCTATAGACAATATGTTTCAATGTATGAACTTTTCAACTGCATATAAAACCTTCTGCGAAGGCCCCATAGAAAATGCATTACCTTCTTCTTTGGATGTTAGTCTGGGTCAACAATACTTGACGCAAATTTTGAAAAATTCTATTTGTAGCCTCCTGAACGAAAAAGGACTGAAACAGCCTCAGACTTTCGCTGAGGAGTTATGGGGGAATCGGGCAGAAGCATTTAATTCATATGTTTGTGTGTATCACTTGAAGCCAATGAGATAGCTGATTGTTTTTATAATAATCTTTTTGAAAATGAACACTTTCTATTGGTAAAACCTGTACATTATGTAACTGAAGAATTTTTTAAAAATCTTCGCTTGAATATTATTTTAAGAGAAGTAAGAGACATGTTATGTCCACCTGATTGTTTTGAATACTATGAGGATTTTGTTTAAAGATTTTTATAAGATTCACACAATATTTTGTTTTTATAAATTTGAATAAAATGTTTTTTTTTATATGCTGAATTTGAGTTCTTATTATTTTTATTGTTTGTTAGTTTAATTTATGTTGAAATCGTTTCAGACCTTAAAAATAAATAAGAGTATTTTTTAAAAGAAATTATCAAAGTATGTATGATCAAAGTATGTACAAGTGATATTTTAAATGTATTTCATATATGAAAGTGAGAAAATTTATACTCATGTTTTTATACATAAACTTTTTGCCTCTTTCCCCAAAAGTATAAATTACATAACTATTCATTGTAATAGTCATTCAATCAAGTTATTTTCATCGGTAATAATGTATCAAGATTTAGCAGCGTTTTACGAAAATCCTGAAGTTCCAAACAGCTTCGGGGGTGTGGAAGCATTACATCGCTCTGTAAAAGGGGAACATAGTAAAAAAGATGTTAAACATTGGTTATCGCAGAAAGATGCTTACACTCTTCATAAACCTGTTCGACATAAATTTCAGCGGAATCGAGTATTTGTAAGTGATATTGATCGTCAGTTTCAAACGGATTTAGTCGATATGCAATCTTTAGCAGAATTTAATAAAGGGTATAAGTATTTGTTAACTTGCATTGATTTATTTTCAAAATTTGCTTGGGCAGTTCCTCTGAAAGATAAATTTAGAAAAAGTGTAAAGTCTGGGCTAGAAATTATTCTTAAAGAAAGGAAGCCTAAAGTGTAGCAAACAGATGCCGGTAAGGAATTTTTAAATAAAATAGTTCAAAATTATTTAAAATATTTGAATGTAAATTTTTTTTACAAATAACGAAACTGAAGCTAGCATTGTTGAAAGGTTTAATCGGACATTAAAAACAAAAATGTGGAAACATTTCACTGAATTTAACCCTAAAAATTACATCGACGTCATTGATAAATTAATACACAGTTATAATCACTCGTATCACCGTTCAATTAAAATGGAACCTGTTTCTCTGTAAGTAGGCATAACCGGAAGTAAGTATTAAAAAATTTATATGGTGATCTAAGAAATGAGAAACCTAAAGCCCCTAGATTTAAAATTGGTGATGTTGCACGCATTAATAAACAAAAACTCCACTTTGGAAAAGGATACGAACAAAACTGGAGAAGAGAACTTTTCACAGTTTATGAAATCGTGCAAAGAATTCCGATCGTTTATAGATTAAAAGATTTACAAGGTGAAGAGATTAAAGGTACTTATTATACGAAGCAGAATTGCAAAAAGTTGTCAACTCTGGTTTCTATCCTGTAGAGAATATTATAGAAAAAGACGAGGAATCACTGAATATTTTGTTAAACTTTTAGGCTATCCTGAAAAGTTTAATGATTGGGTGACTGATATTCAAAAAGTATAAATAGTTAAACTTTTTTATTGCCGACTCATTTTCAAAATGTCTTTCTACGTAACATTACCTTCTGATAGTTCTATGTAAAATATCTCATTTCAAAACTCAATTACCCTCTCCCGTTTGTTTAAATGGTGAATGGGAAGTGGGACTGTCTGAAATCATTTACCCTAATTCTTGGCTTAACGTAAATGAAACTAACAATTATTTTCTATACAAAGTTGGTGACGGCAATATCTCTTCAACTGTTAAGCGAACAATTGATGTGGGTTGTTTTGAAACAATATATGTTAGATATTATATCAGCCGTACAACTTGCTTTACCCAAAAATCCTAATCGGTTCACAATAAATTACAATAAAGCAACAAAACGGGTGAAAATTAATGCAGTTCAAGGTAGCAGCCTTTACTTAGAGAATTTAGGCGAATTGTTAGGATTCAAACGCAATGCAATTATAATAGGTAACATGAAAAGCGAATTCGTTGCTGATGCATGGTCTAATTTTTCAGTTTTTTACGTTTACTCCGATCTAATCCCCACCCCCCAAATTGTGGGAGATACACAGGCTCCTTTATTGCGAATCGTTCGTACTAAAGGTCAAGATGGGGAAACGATTAGTCAATATTATGATAGACCTCAATACTTACCTTTTGTGAGACACTCGTTTCAAACTATTCAATCTGAACTGAGACTCAATTCGGGTGATTTTGTTCCCTTTGAAAGAGGTAAAGTGATCATAGTGCTTCATTTTCGCATGAGGCAAATACTATAAATAAAGCAATGCATTTCTCATACCCTCATTTGGAGATAAAAGACCAAGATGAGTGTACCATATGTTTGCTGTACTAAAAGATTAGAAGACCGTTATGCAGGTCAAATCGGTTCGGGTCTGACTCATTACAAGGGCATTAATTTTCAAAAGGGTTATGGAATCGGAGGAATATTTCGTCGATTGTTTAGAGCAGCTTTACCTTTTTTAGTAAAAGGAGGTAAAACTATTGGAAAGGAAGTATTAGTGACAGGGAGTCGTGTTGCCTCTGATGTATTGTCAGGAGAAAATTTTAAAGAAGCTGCAAAAACAAGAAGCAGAGAAAGTGGGGAAAAATTAGCTCAGAAAGCTATTGATAGAGTTCAGACTATGGTAGGGAAAGGACAGTATAAAAGAAAGCGTAAGAAACAGAAAAAATTCATTTCCTCCAAAGCAGATAAAGTGAGTGTACGTGACATTTTAGACTCGAAAAAATGGCTTTTATTCTTAAAGATTCTTCTGAATGTGTTAAATCTGAATTGGAACTTTTCAACTTACCAGGAACTCAAACAGTTATTCAAGATGTGCAGTGAAATCCATTTCATCCTCTTTCTAACGTTTTCGATAACGCACCTGTAGAATTTCATATTTCTGGAAGTGCAGAAGATTACATAGATCTCAGTCAAACACAATATACGTAAAAGCGAAAATAGTAAAAGTGGACAATACACCTTTTACTAAAGATGATACTATAAGACATGTGAATTTATTTTTCTACATTCATTATTTTCTCAAGTAGATGTATCCTTAAAGGATCGCGTGGTTTCCAATTCCAGTAATACATATCCCTATCGATCTTATATTGAAACTCTCTTAAACCATGGATATGACAGCAAAACTTCTCAATTAACGGTTGAACTATTTTACAAGGATTCTGATGATGGTCTCAAGAAAAGAACCGAATTTTTTAAAGAAAGTGCAACTGCAGACATGATTGGTTGTATACATTCGGATTTATTTCATCAAGATCGTCTTTTACTCAATTTAGTGGATTTGAAAATAAAATTAATACGAAGCAAGCCCGAATTTTGTTTGCAAGGATCTGAATGATTTAAAGTTGTTTTGGATCATGTTTCTTTATTCATACGAAAAGTTCGTGTGAATCCTGAAGTTATTCTTGGTCATGCGAAAGCACTGGAAAAAACAAGCGCAAAATATCCCATTAACCGAGTTCTGCGCAAAGTGTATTCGATTCCTAAAGCACGCATGTCTTTTATTTAAGATAACTTATTTTCAGACCAAATGCCAAAAAAACTTTTTGCAGGATGTATAGATAATGAAGCTTTTCACGGAGCATTTTCAAAATCTCCTTATGAGTTTAAACATTTTAATTTAAATTTTATTGGAGTGTATGTGGATGGACAACCATTGCCTCACAATCCATCTAAAGATCAATACATACGGGCCTATCAAACTCTATTTGCTGGGACAGATCGAATGGGTCAAGACAGAGGTATATTTATTTCTAGAAAAGAATATAAAGATACAAATAAATTATTTGGATGTAACCTCTCACCAGATTTATGTTCTTCAGGAGAACATTTAAGTCTGATAAAACATAGCAATTTGCGATTAGAATTAAAATTCAGTAAATCTTTAGAACAAACCGTATGTGTTATCATTTTCACCGAGTTTGAAAATTTAATTGAAATAAACAAATCGCGAAATATCTTGTATGATTTCGGAAATTAAAGAATGGATGGAATGCAAATGTATACAGTCTTATCTCAAGAGAAGACTACGCCCCCTATTTTCAAGGTGTTTATTCTAGAGATACGCTCCCTCCTCTGCAAGAAAACATGTGTGCTATTGTGAATTCTGATGATTTATCATAACCTGGAACACACTGGTTAGCATTATTTGGAAATGATAAAAGAGAATTAGAATTTTATGACTCGTTTGGACAACCTCCTGTATTCATTAACATTAGTATTACTACCTATTTAGATGTATTATGGAATTCTAAAGTGTTTCAATCACCAACATCCAATGTTTGTGGGCAATACTGTATTTAATTTTATTCAAACGCAGCCAAGGCTATTTTATGCATTATATTTTAAATCAATTGTACATAAATGATTTTCAAATGTATCAATTTGTAAAGAAGCGATATGGTGTAAGATTCGTATTTAGAAAATAAAAAATGGAATGAAACTAAATATTTGTGTGTTATTTATTTTATCTTATTTTTTTTCTATTCCCTTCCACACACAAAATTATTATTTTTTTTATATGATAATTTTTTTTCTTCTCAAAAAATTAATATTTTTTCTATGTTGAATTTCTTTTTCTCTCAAAAAGTTAATATTTTTTTTCTATGATAAATTTTTTCCCCCAAAAAATTAATATAATTTTATTTAATTATCTATTTAAAACTTTTAAATTTTATCAAATAAGTATATTTTCCTCTGCTAAAGAAAACTGTTCAAATCATAAAGAGACAATTGAGACAATTTTTTTTAAATCAAATGAGTATCATTTATTTCAAAGTTTCAACCAAGCATTTCTGCGAGCATACAATATTGGTTTCTTGATAATTTTGTTATTCTGATACAATTTTTTATTTACATCTAGATTTTTCGGTAAATTTACATCATTCAAAGCTCTTAAAAATACATATCTTCCTTCAGGGGCTGATTTTCGATTCCGTAGAAAATCATTCACGAGGAATGCAATATTGCTTCCTGGAATAACAGTGTTTTTGTAAATAATTTCACAATCAGAATTCCAACTGAAAGATTCGCGAAGCTTTAAAAACTGGAAAATATTTTTTGCTTTTTCTTTACACCTAGCTGGAACAATTCTAAAAATTTCATCCTCAAAAACTTTTTTTCTGTTTTCTTTAGATTATCTTCTTTATAAAAATCTTTTAGATTTTTTTTAATGATTCCGTTTCTTGATTTTCTAATAGAGATGTTTCATTTGGAATTGATTCAGACTCTTTTCGATTTTCGTTAGAAAAGTGCGTATATTTTTGTAAAACTTGTAAATAGAGAATTGTTTTTTCTTCTTCCGTTAAATCCTTATTATGGAGAATGTTTTTCATGCGTTGATCAAGTTCCGATAAGTGTTCCGTTACTTGAACTCTTTCTTCGGGAACAAGTAAAACCTCTTTGCTAAATTCCATTTTGAATTAAAGAACTGATGACGGAAATAGTTGCAGGTAATAAAATAGATAGGAACCTTCTCTTTTTGAATTAAAATTTTCTTTTTCTCGTAAAGAGGTGTTTTTTTGTTAGAAAGCTTTCTTAAGCTTTCTTTATATGAGATAAGCGATTTTTTATTTTAGTTAATGATATGTTACCACATAAAACATTCAGCACACATTCGCACAAAAAGTTTTTATTTCTTTCTTTGAACACTTTTTCAAAATAGATTTTGGGTTTTTGTTTTAGAAATTAGTTTTTAAGAACTCTAAAGTTTGTTCAGAACACACCGGCATCTTGTGAACTAATGAATATTCATTGTGCAATTTGAATCTATTTATTTACTTCAAAGTATTGGGTTATCGAGGTTGATATACATAAAAACATCTCCAGGAAAACACCTGTGCGCACACGCAAGGATTCATCAGTTTCAGGTTTTTAAATCAATAAGATTTTAAGTATCCGTACGGTTTTGATGTGTCATCTGCGTAACATTCTTGAAAAAATTTCACTTTACGAGGATACAATTGGCGACCTAAATGTGTAATTTGGGATTGATCTCTTCGATTCTTAAATAATACAAGATAATGAGCGTTTAAGGAAATTTCTCTAATTTCTTTTCCTTTATGAATTATATTCTGTACCACAAAGATTATACTTAAATTTCTGTGATGCGAAAATTTTACAAATAATTTTGTTAATTGGGGATCATTTCCTAACTCACCCATAAGATCGTCTATAACAATTAACGCATCCGAATACTGGTGCAAATTAGAGGGGATACCTTCATGAAAGGAAATATTCGGCATTTCTTCATACAACGCTTGGTAAACTCCATAACACCAAATTATTTTTTTAGGAACATGTTTAATCATTTGATTTTCAATTAATTTTTTAACGAACTGACTTTTACCGCTACCAGCTGTCCCAGCCAAGATTAAAGTAAATGGATGAACTAATTTGAGAGAGTCCATGATTAAACTAAATAATTTTTATGAAGGATGTTGCTATTTATAAAACGAGTCACTTAATTCTATAAATTTCATTTTGTGTGATAACGAAAGGAAAATTCATAAATTCTTTTCCTGTCCGCAATCATATCTGTTGTTCCTATCTTGATTCGTTACCAGATAAAAGTGAGATCGTGATATACATTCAGTAGAATATTTGCTCATAGTATTGTAAGACGTCACATTGATGCGATCGACCCCCTCCACACATGTCTAGTTTAATGGATTAGAGCACGTGGCTTTGGGCGTCATTGGTAATTGTTGGGATTCTGGTGTTCGACGTCAGTGGGTCTGTAGTCTTAATGGGCTGGACGAAACCCCACTGCTCATCCTTTGACCGAGTTCGTCTGATTCGATACATTGGCGCCTCAAAAACGGTGGGTGGTAAGGGGATCAGGTGTTCGGGCGGACCTTGTGTCACCAGTGAGTGTGAGAGGGTCAGAGAGAGAACTATTGTCAGAATCGCGCCAATAGGGGCGCTAATGAGTCTGCGGGTCGTTTGCAGATTTCTGCTGGGCCGACCAATGACAAATGACGAGGGGCGTGTAGTGGACCCACCCCTGGAGTTTAAAAGGGGTTGGTGGGAGATATCCATTCCGATTTGCTCTATCGAATGTATGTATTGCGCCTGATCGTCACAGAGTAGCAGAACACAAAATTTGATTGCTGATTTAGTAGTGTGTGTTTAGCAACGTTCTATAAGTTCTACGTCTTCATTATGTATACTTGTAATATTTGTGGAAAAAACTTCGTTACAAACTTTGTTTTAAAACGCCAGACATTACAAGCTCACGAAAAAAATGCTGTCCTTCAATGTGCGGACTATAGTAAAAAATTCGTTCAAGAAAGTGATTTAAAAAGGCACAAAGACTCTGTGCATTCCACCGAGAAAATTACTTGTAAATTTTGCGATACATCCTTTACCAGTAAAGACATCTTATTGAAACATTTGAACAATAAATGATGCGAAAGAAAGTTGGAGAAAGAAGCGGGAAATAGAAAGATAATGGATTTGTTTGTATCAAGTAGGAAAAAGAAAACACAGTTGTCCACATCTGCTGAAAACTCTACGGCTGATTCTGAAAATATCTTCTTACCACCAAAAGAGAACGAGAGTGCTTTTCAAAAAGCATATAAAACTTTTAATCTTCCCAATAACGATAGTTCACTGGGGATAAAAGAGTTTCTACTCTTAAGAAAAGAAGAGACAATCTATATTTTTTGTAATGAACTGGAAACTTATAAAGCCTTGAAAGTGAGTAAATGGGTTCATTGCATTTACTCAAAAGTGACAGATGCTGGAAAAATGATAAAGAACGTAGAATTCAAAACGCCGAATAATGAAGTATTAAAAGAAACTAATCTCGCCAGACTTTGAGAAAAGAGTGAAAGAAAGTGAGGATTTTGAAGGTAGAGACTCGGGCTGGAAACTGGACGAAATCTTGACTCAAAGTCCGCACGAACCGTTATTCTCCATTCAGAGGTTCATCATCCTTCATCGAGGTGCCGAAGCAGATCGCTGAAACAAAGGCAATCATCAATGTCATCAATAGAAAGGACTCTCAGTACTTCATGTGGTCTATTCTCGCAGCTCTTTACCCCAACACTAGGAACCCCAACAAAACGTCAAAAAGTTATGCCCTCCACCTAAATAAGTTGAACTTTGATGGAATATCCTTTCCAACACCCCTTAACGAGGTGAAAAAATTTTCAAAAATGAACGATATAGGAATAACTATTTATTCTTTTGAAGAAGATTTAAAAATATTTCCTCTCCTCATTAGTGATATAGTGTGTGAGAAACATATAGATTTGCTTTGCTTTACGTAAAAAATGGAGAGTGTGGACATTATTGTTTCATTAAAAGCTTATCTCGACTTGTTTCGAAACAACTCTCAAAACATCAACATAAAACATTTATATGTAAAAGATGTTTAAGTGCTTTCCAAACAGAATACAAACTTCTTCAGCACAATGAGATGTGTATACATAAAAGTCCTGCAAGGGTAGTAATGCCGTCAGAAACAAGTAAGTTTTTAAAGTTTAAAAATTTTGAACATTGTTTAAAAATACCTTTTGTTGTATATGTGGATTGCGAGTGTGATACTTGCTGTCCTAATCTAAACTTTTCCTTTACTAATATTTATGAAAAACATGTCCCAATAGGTTTTTCTTATTTTATCAGTTATCAAGGGGGGCATTATAAAGATCCAGTAGTATATGGAGGTATTGATGCCCCCAAAATTTTATTGAAAAGTTAGAAAAAGATGCAATAGAAATTGATAATATTTATAAAAAACCAAAATCGTTATTACCTCTTACTGAATCAGAAAAGCAATTGTATGATAATGCTAATAATTGTTATGTTTGTGGTAAACCCTTTCATGAAAACAATATCAAGGTTAGGGATCGTAATCTTGTTATTCAAAAATTTAATGAACCTTGTTGTAATAGTTGTAATTTAGCAATGAAAACCCCCAAATTTTTGCCTGTTTTCTTCCATAATCTTTGTGGATATGACGCCCATATTTTTATTAATGAGTTAGGATATGATGAAAAACAAATTAATTTAATTCCGAACAGCGAAGAAAAATATATTTCCTTCAGTAAAAATATTTCAAATGATTTTCAGTTAAGGTTTTTAGATTGTTTCAAATTCATGTATTCTAGTTTGGAAAATTTGATAAAAACACTAAAAAAGATGAATTTAAATATATGAAACATTATTTTGATTCAGAAAAAATAGATTTACTTTTAAGAAAAGGAGTTTTTCTTTATGATTATTTTGATAGTATTGAAAAGTGTAAAGATTCTTGTTTACCACCTATTAGCAAATTTTACATTAAACTAAATGAGGAGGCTATAAGTGTAGAGGATTATAATCATGCATGTTAAGTATTTAATGAATTTCATTAAATAATCTTGGTGAATACTGTGATCTATGTGTAAAAACAGATGTTCTATTATTAACATATCTCTTTGAAAATTTTCGGAAAATATGCATGCAAAACTTATAAACTTGACCCCTGTTGGTATCTTACCACCCCAGCTTTATCGTAGGATGCTATGTTATTACATACTAAAGTAGCTATCGAACTGTTTACAGATTACGACATGCTTCCTTTTATAGAAAAGGGTGTAAGAGGAGGAGGTATAAGTCAGTGTTGCAATCGTTATGCTATAGCTAACAGATATGTCTAATTTAAAACCAGATGATGAGATAAAATATTTAATGTATCTTGACGCAAATAATTTGTACGGTTATGCAATGAGTAAATATCTACCCTTAAAAGATTTTGTTTGGAGTGATAACAATTTAACACTGAACAAGATATTTTAAATTTATCAGATGAATTCGATGTAGGTTACATCTTGGAAGTAGATCTTGAATATCCTTCCGATTTGCATGACAAACATTCAGACTTTCCCCTGAAAATAAGCCCCCACCTAATTTTAAAGAGCCTAGACTTTTAACTACTTTGGAACCAAAAAACAAAATATGTTCTCCATTATTCTAATTTAAAGCTATATTTAAAATTATGGTTAGTCCAGTACTTCTCAAATTTTCAATACTGGCGCCCCCTTTTTCGATCACAATTTTTATTGCGCCCACTTATACATTAATAATGTACTGAATGCAATAATAATGCCCTTTGACGCTAAAGCTACAATAGGCGATCTTAATTATAAACCATTTAAATTAGTAACATAAGTATTAAAATTTTGTATACTACTTTTAAGCAATAAATAAATAAATAAAATAATAGGATAATAATTATGTTATTTTTCCTTTCTCTAATTTTTAAATTGAACATATTGCAAAATGCGGTGGCTGCTTAGAAGACAAAATATAGATATCTGCTAAATATAGAAAAATAACTCAGAGGGTCAATTTCTAATCATAAGCATTCCTTTGAAAAACTTTGCTTTGCAAGACAAGCCCATGGAAGTTTAGTATTAATTAATTAGTTATAAAATACTCTGTGCAGCACTGATACATTAAAAGTATACCGGCTGAAATGCCCGCTCTTTGCCCTAGTTCATTTATAAGAGAATAAAACATTATTGATATAATAGCTGAATTGTAAGGAGTGCTAAACCAAATGCTCGACAATGTTTACAAAAAATGTAAAATGATTTTTTTAAAAATGTTTGCTCAAATTATAATTAGTTTTAAGCGAATGGTAATTTTAAGCCTCATAGAATTAGCATTTATATTTGAAGTTTAATAATTAACAATAATATAAAATTCCGATAAAGAATAACTGTATTATATTTAATATTTAAAGTGAAAAGACTTCAACATGTTTTAACCAGGGAGCAGGCGCGCACTCGATACGGTCGAGCGGGGTTATTGAGTCACCCTAATCCTTTTTTTTATAATTATTTCATTGTACATGATACAAATCGTGATTCCAGTGATTAATTTCATTAAGAGAAAGTTTACTTACCTACTTTCAAGGACTTTTCAATTTTTCTTTGGTAACAATTAAAAAGTTTTGCCAGAATTAACGATTTCGTAATCTATGCGTCCCGCGTGACCAATTCCGGGTAAAAAGTGTATTCATTATGATTATATGAAATTGTGTAAAAACTTTTTCGCGTTATGCTTTATGTGTATAGAATACTCGTAAAAATAAGTCTTGGCCAAGTAATTCTTCAAAGTGTGTGCTCTCCGTGGTTTTCCAAATACAAAACTCTTTTGCATGGAAAAAAGCGTAACAGAGAAATACGTTACTTACAACTTCCCTAAATGAGAAACAAACACATAAGAGAGGGGTCATAACTAACTGTACCAATAATTTAGAAGGTTAAACAGATTACAGCTATAATGTGCAGTATTTGAAAATTAATGACAGTGATGAATTTTTTATGTTCCTAAATTTTTTCGATTCTGCGTCTGGGATCTGTTTTTTCTCTGAAAGAGTTGCATGTTAGGTTTAAACAGAAAGCGTAGTAAGAAAATCTCTCATCATGGGATTACAGCAAATCATATAAACGTTTTTTTTATTTGGTTATAGGATCAAAGATAGCTAATTAGGTATTGAAGAAGTTTTTATTTTTGTTGACTTAATATCGCGCGCGCGTGCCTATAAATTATATCAGAGTAAAAGTGCATTTTTTATTATATCTGAAAGTATTTTGTTTTAATTCATTCCAGTAAATTAATTATTTTAAAATCTTTTATTTTCGATATGCTCGCGCCCCCCTAGGGGGTCGCGCTCCACAGTTTGAGAAACAGTGGGTTAGTCTTGAAAAAAATTCATCGCGTTTTAAAATTTTTTCAATCTCCTTGGCTTAAAAATTACATAGATTATAATACTAAATTAAGAACTAAATCTGTAAATGACTTTCAAAAGGATTATTACTAACTAATGAATAATAGCATTTTCGGAAAAATGATGGAAAATGTAAGAAGAGTAGATATACGTTTATGTTCAACAGAAGAGCAGGCTCGAAAGTTAATAGCGAAATCAAATTTTAATCGACGCACAATATTTTCTGAAAATTTAATGGCCGTCCATCTAAAAAAATCGCAAATCAAATTTTTCAAACCAATACAGGTAGGAATGGTAATTTTAGATATATCAAAGTTCTAATGTATTCTTTTCACTATGAGTACATGAAGCAGCGTTATGACTCAAAAGTAAGGCTCATGTATACAGACACCGATTTCTTTTTTATATGAAATAAAAACTGATGATTTTTATAGTGATATGAAAGATGATATTAACTTATATGATACTTCAGACTATGATGAAAACAACATTTATAATTTACCTCTTGTTAACAAAAAAGTCATCGGGAAAATGAAGGATGAAAAATAGGGAAATATTATGACAGAATATGTAGGATTAAAATTGAAAATGTATGCCTACAAAACAAACAATAAGATTGAAAAATGGTTAAAAAAAAATTAAAAAACAAACTATAAAAAATAAAATAACATTTGAGGTCTACAAAGCCTGTCTTTTTAATGAAAAAATAAAATAAGTTAACATGAACTTAATTAGATCCAAATTTCATTCATTACATTCAATAAAGCAAAACAGACTTGCTCTTTCATATAAAAATGACAAAAGGTTTAATAATGGTGATGGCATTACTAACCTTGCCCATGGTCATTGGTCGTTAATGAATTTAGACCTATTCAATGAGCTGTAGGACATAAAATCCAATGTGATTTTTGTGTGTGTGTGTAAATAATTGATTGTAATGTAAAACGGAATGCTGTTTTTGTAAATAAACAACTTACTTTGTATCTTTATTGCACATGTGTAATCATTATACAGAAATAAATTTTACAAATTTTTGTTCTCCTGTAATGTAAATATACGATTGTAAGGTAAAACGCAATACAAGATGTTGATTTCTGAATAAACAATTTATTTTGTATCTTTACTGTGTGTGTGTAATCATTATATTGAATTAAAATTTACAAATTACTAAAATAATATAAATTAAATATTTTTTTATTTCTTAATTAAGAAAATGATTTTAAAACACGTCGCCATCTGCTGCGCCTGCAAAAGCCGTCTTGTAGAATCAAGATCAGACAAGCTAAAACAAGTTAAATCGTAACCTTTCACGCTGATGACGAGTATACTACGGCACATTTTTCTGAATAATCAATTTACTTTGTATCTTTACTGTGTATGTAGTCATTATGCTGAATAAAAATTTACAAATTATTAAAATAATATATAAATTAAATATTTTTTTAATTTCATTTTAACTAAGAAAATGATTTTAAATCACGTCGCCATCTGCTTTGCCTGCAAAATTAAATTCATGAGATTATAAACGTAAGTTTTCTTCAGGTCTGTATGTCTTCATAGGATAATGGTTAGCGTGTGTGTGTAACTGAAAAACTATTGTCCTGTGGAGACCTTTTTATCTGAGGCTGTAAGTTTGAATCTGGATTTATTATTTTTTTTATTTGAGCGTTATGTACTTCAATTATTTTAAAATCTATAATTAGTGTATATTATAATCAATAGGTGGCGCCATGAGCGCGTTTAACATTCCCATACTTCCATTTTTTGTGCACATTTTTTTAAAAAGAACTCAACTTAGCTGTAGGAGAAAACAATTCAACTCGCCCCCTCAACTCGAAAATCAAAACCATTGCAGGAGAAAAACAACTCAACTCAACAGGAGAAAACAACTCAACTCGGCAGCTCCACTCGGTAGAAGGAACAAAACAACTAAACTCAGCAGGAGACAACAAATCAACTCGGTAGCAGGAACGAAACAACTCGGCTCAGCATGAGAAAAACAACTCAACTCGGCGCCGCCGTCGACCGCCTGCACCGCCTCTACAGCAGAATCGGCTTTTCTTATCTACTAACGTCTGAAAGAGAAAATTCATTTATTTATCAAATGTGTTTCTACATTTGAAAAAGGAGTGTGACAAACAAGACCTATTGTATTACTATGAAGTAACACGTAGAATCAACATGTATCCTTTCTGATTGGCTTGGAGTCCAAAACCTGACTTTGCGGGGGGCGGGGCCCTAATATTCTCCGTTACGCCACTGAACAATACTCCTCATATTGCTCCAGAGTACTTCTTACTTTATTTTTTAAAAAATGTTTGAATTTGGACTTTCAATATTAATTGAAGAGAATTTTACAATTAACGTTAACATAATAAAATTAATGGGAAATACATAACATAGTAAAATTAGTATACATTATAAGTAAAAACTATAGTATATATATTTAGTTGTAAATACACTTCTTTTTTTTGGTTAATTTATGTTAAAGTATGTACTTTATATTAAAGCTACATGACAGCCAAAGTAACCGAAAGTTCATTTCGAACTCTTACTCGGCGATGTTTCAGTTGAGCCCTCTATAATCCACATGTTCGAATCCTGCTTTTACCAAAGAGCCATCTAGAAGAGCGTTGACACATTTTAAATCTATTGGAGCTTCTTAAAACCTCTCGTTATGTCGAATAGAAACAGACATTCAGAGATGTTCTATGTAAAATGATTGTCTTAAAGAGAAACATCATTTACTTCCCCATAACCTTATAAATCCCTTTATTTTTAAATTATATTTCAATAAAATATAAAAGTGTAAAATTACAGATCCAAAAGTTGTTTTAACGAATGTATTTATGACTACTATTATTATATTATTATTATTATTATTATTATAAGCTTTTATTTAACTTGCAATGTAAATTGTTCGGGTGGAATCTTGCAACTCAATTTTGAAGCTGATGTCTTCAACCGATTGAGTTGAAATTTTGTATGCTCGCTTAGTTTGGATGACAATGCATATGTTTTGACCAATTATATTCCGATGTAGCAATTAGTTAAAAATATATTAATTAAAGTAATTTGTTCGGGTGGAATCTTGCAACACAATTTTGAAGCTGATGTCTTCAACTGATTGAGATGAAATTTTGTATACACGTTTAGTTTGGATGACAATGCATGTTTTGACCATTTATAGTCCGATATCGCAATTAGTTAAAAATATATTAATTAAAAACCTTTTACCCCAGCTGGCTTTTTATTCTGCCGAGCAGCTTATCGGATTGAGCTTAAAGAATTTTCGATTTTTCGACCTTTTTTAAAAATCCATCTTATTCTTTCTATCAAACTGAGACAAAAAATATTTACATAATCGGAAAGATCATTTATTTCGCAGCGATACGGTATAATTTTTTTTAAATAAGAATATTTTCTATTTTTTTACGATTATTTCTAAAATTAGTCAAAATTGATGTGCATTTTTATGAAAATGATTTCTAAATCGTTCCGCATGAATTTTTTTTTTTTACGATTTTTCAAAAAATACTCCAATTTTTAATAAAACATTTAAAAACTTCGTCGTTTTTAAAGATAATCGCACGAAACATTTTTTTTTTTCGTTTGTAGAATAGTATTATCCAAATTTTGTACAAAGATTAAAAAAAATTGGCTTAAAATTACGGATTAAAAAATATTTTTGTGTTCTTGATTTTTAATATAGTATTATAGTAAAAGAGAGCAAAAAAATAAATAAATAAATAAATAAAAAATAAAAAAATAATATTTGGATTAATTTTGCTTTGTCCAATGTTGTTTTGATCTTACAGCTTTTAGAGTGAAATATCTATCATATGTACGTGGCCTGGCGGGAAAAAGATTGAGTACCCCTGAGCTAAGGCTCCCTTCACACCAAACGATTCCGAGTCTGTAGCAATCTTTCCAATTCACAGCGATTCTGAATGAACAGAGATTTGTGCCTTCACACCGCCACGGGGGTCAATCATTCTTCCAACAGTTGCTGTCAAACATGGATGCTGTTTTGAATATTTTAAGACGATTAACGTTTCAAGCTATTAATTTCACAACTGTATTTTCATTTATTTTGAAGTTGAAACACATAAAACAAAAAATAGAAAAAACGGTTTTATTTATTTATTTTTTTTATATTTTGCCTGTTAGTATCAAAAGTAATTATAGTATGAAAATTAGTAACAAATAATAAATATGTATTGTAATTATATTATAATGCAATTACTTTTACAAATAATATATCTAATGTTTTTAAAAGGCATTTCAAATGTTGTTATATACTATAGCTTTTGTAGCATATAAAAATTATTATTTTGATTATGTATCTAAAAATTTCTAATACGTTAATGAATTAAAAATTTTACATACCATTTACATTTTATTTGTTTCATATAGTATATATAGTAATAAAATGAAATCTTTTAAAAAAATTAAAATTATCGACAATATCGGTGTTTTATTTTATTTTTGCATTCTTATAAATATTTAAATTTTTTTCTCTCCCAAAATTAAATAAATTCTTATCAAATTGATCTCTGAAGCTATTTCAAACATCCTTCAGAATATTCCCTCCCCTCCCCAAAAAAACCAACACATTTTGCTTTAAAGTATTAAAAAGTAAAGCATAAAGTTTTCAAATTTCTAAAATTGAATAAAATAATACATGCAAAATTAATTTTGTTATTTGCGCAAGATTAGCAGGAATAAAATACAGCCTACACACTCGGCGACAAGAACTAGAGATAGTTTACATAATGAAAAAGAATACTATGAATAAATACCACACAAAAATATAAGCGCCATCTATTGACATAAAAACAAACTCATGCTAACCCTAACACGAACATTAAAATCTTTAAATATCTCAAATTAGCTTCTTTATTAGAAACTTTATGTGATATAATCACTAATAATATAAAAAACAATAAAAATGAACACTCTGTTTAAATTCACTTTTTCTTTAAGAAATTGCTCCCGGCTGCTGTTGAATCACTTAAGAAAATCTGTGACATGCCGAATCACGCGTAAGTCAGAATGACGGTGGATTGAACCGGTTTTGTTTGGTGTGAATGCGGGAAGCGAATCTTGGCTTATTTGAGCGGGAAATTACGAAGCTGAATCCTGGTCGATCAGACAAGTTTGATGGTGAATGAATCGGATTTGTTTGGTGTGAAGGCAGCCTAACCTGTTCAAAATTAACCGTCAAACGACCTTGCAACAATGAAGCGTTGAATGAAATGAACAGACTGAGAAACCTGTCCAGTGATAACTAAAAAGTTAAAAATAAATTAAAAGTAAAAAAAGAAACGAGTCTTACAGTAGTCGTATATGTGTAACATTTGACATGTTATCTTAGTAAATACGCAATAGTAACTTATATCCTGAAAAAAATGAATTGGGTATGATTGGAAATAATTTTCTATCAAATAATTATATCTTTAATGAAAATTTTATTTAATTAACACAAGGAGTAATGCAATTTTTTTTATCAAAAATAATTATTCTTGATCAATTTGGGGAAGAGCGGAGGCAATAGACATATAGATAACTGAAATATGACACATATAATTGTGTGATTTCAAAGTATTTAAAAACCGTTGAAAAACAGTGTCAATAACATTACCACTGTTAGTTGTCGAAACATTTTGATTTGTGTTCATTTCGAGCTTGAATTCATCATTTAAAAAGGCTATGAGCGGCTCAGATTTTGGCAAACTTGAATTAAAGTTAAAATCACCTCTCAAAATCATGGGAAGCGAGTGATAGTTTTCTTTAAAAGAGCAGAACCACCTTCGGTATATGGTAAAAGTACAAAATGCAGGAAATCTTTAATTTTAGTACCGTTTGATTTCAAGAAATGTATGCGACCACCGAAATCACTGTTTGTCCGTTTTCAAATGAGCATTCTGCCGCACATATGCCCCGCAATATCGTTACTAACAATACCCAGTCCACTTGTTTGACGATAAGTAATATTCATATGAGGAGTCACAACATGTGAGTTTTTTTGTTTGCAATAGATCGCAAAACCAGCTGCTCTGCGACCCGGTCGTTTAAACTGTAAGTTAGGTATCGAAACACGTTCGTCACTATCTAACCACGTCTCTGACCACAAGAGTAACGAACATTTTTATGAAATAACGTCGTCGAAATCTGTTTGGTGAGTCCTTTGACAATTGAGCGTAAGGATCGCAATCGCAAGTTTATCCTGGGTGAAGTCTAAGATTTGCTGGTATGTGTGAAGTGGATTTAGCGTATCATTGGGTGGATGACCAGAGTATCTAGTTCTTCCGAGCTATAATCTCTTATCTTTAGGATTTTGAGTGACTGTGACGAATTCACTCTTCCCCTTTGTTAATAAAAAAAATACTTAAAAAGTAAATTATACTTATATGAGAGTAAAAAATTAAAATTTAAAACTATACTAAAATGCTTTAAGTGGTAGAAAAATATCTTCAAAAACGGTGCAAGAGAGAGAGAGAGAGAGAAGAGAGAGCACTGAGAATGAAAACAAATTTGGATTAGTGGGAGGGCGAGGTGAGGCCTGACCAGTGGGAATGCAGCTTAGAACTCAGTTGTTGTAGAAATGAGAGAAACATTGAATGATTTGAATTCAGAAAAACAGCTTTTTTAAAAGCTAATAAAAATAAAATACATTTTGAAAAAAAAATAGGAACGAACGCGTGCGCGCGCGTGTAAATTTAAATTTGATCTGGATAAATAATTTTTACCAGGGAAAAAAAAGTGATTTAAAGTAAATTTGAAAAAAGCGAGTTCCTGGGGATCGAACCTAGGGTGATTTATTTCGAGCCAGCTACTATAACCATTAGGCTACGAAGGCTTGGGGAGGGAGTTAAAGTAAGCTTTTATCTTGGGTGAGAAGAGTGAAATGAATTAATTAAGAATTTTAATTGAAGAGAGGACCCGAAAGAATATTATTGGGTCTGTTAAAATTAGTATCAGGGATATATTTTCTAATATCCAAGATCGAAGGATTATTAGAGTTATCAATTTTTTGAAAGAAGTTAGTTGCTAATTTTTTCATAAATTGTCTGATAGACATCATTTTGCTCGCGGATCTGAGGTCCTTATTCCTCATGAACCATCGAGCTTTTAATATTTGTCGGAGAATGATGCTTTGAGAAACTTCAATTTGATTAATATGAATTTTAGCTGCATGTGCCCAGATTGGCGCGGCATACTGGTTAAAACTGGTCTTAGGATTAGTGTGTAGATAAGCAATTTATTTTCTCTACTCTAATATAGATTCTTGCAATTAAGGGGTAGATTTTACAGACCGATTGTGAATTTAGAGTTAAGCGCTCGAGTGCTTGATGGCTACCAGAGCTGTACCCCAATGCGCTGTACTCCACCACGCGCTCTCATTGGTCAAATCAAATAGCGCACGCTTACGCCACTTCCTGTTACACACACCCGTCCCTTTTCACGTAATCACTCTCACAAAAACCAGCAACCGAGAGGAAAGATGTTACACATCAAAAACTTTTTTTAAAAAACAGGCTTTTATATAAATGCTCTTAAAAGAATAAAATAAACTTTTCTTTTTTAAAACTTTTTTTTGCTATCAACTTATAACGTCATTGCACAATTTATAATATAAAAGCTTGTCATGAGGTTCACTTGTGTAGATAAGCAAAAGCAAATGAAATAACTTGATCTGATTGATTTTAATTTTTAAAATTTTCAAGCTATGTAAATACGAGTACTTAAATCTCGCGACAAGCTTTTATATTAGAAATTGTGTAACGACGTTATAAGAGTTAAGAGTTAAATAAAGTTTTGAAAGAAAAGTTTATTTTATTCTTTTAAGAGCATTTAAATAAAAAAGCTTGCTTTTAAAAAGTTTTTTTTTACTTTTAATTTATTCTATTTAGTAACTCAAACCTTTTTGTTTAATTTTAAATTAATATACCACTGCTTAATAGAATACACTTGGTATCTACATGATTCATTAATTAGATATTTAAAATCACAAGTAAATTTTACTTTTTAAGTAAAATGTTCAAGAAACTCGGGAATGAAATGAACACTACAGTTTTTCCAAACACAAGCTCCCTATTTGTAGATTTGTTATTAAAAAAATGTAAAACAGCTGCTCGGAATTGTTGAGTCGACCCTTTTCTATAGCAAAGAGAGACCCCAATCCAAGAATTCTTTTGATAAAAACCACTATAGAAATTAAACGCAAATCTCAACAATAGATAACAGAAGTAAGGATATATTTTTTATGTATAACACTCGTACTTATACAAAAAAAGGGAGGGGGTTGGGTAGTTCCTTTGCTCTAATTCTAGACGGGTAAGAGAGATTAAAATAAAAAATAAAAATTAAATTAAAAAGAGACTCTGGGTCTAGGACTATGAATACTTCTGCAGTAAGCACTTGTTCATGATGAAAAAGTACGAGTAGAAAAAAACTGAAGGAAAAAAAAAAGAAATCGAGAAGGGGGTGGGGGAGTAAATAGGAGATTCTGGGGGTGAATTGAGAGGGGAGTGGGGTCTGTGGCATCTGGGATGAGGCGATTAACATGGCAAGGGGTGCTTCTCATTCTTAGGGTTGCCGTAAATACAATTTGGGCCATTTCGGGTAAAAAGAGCAAAAGTTTAAAAATAATATATTTTCCATTGAAATTTTTTCCTTTGCTATGAATTCATAATAAATCTATTTGGATAAACATTTTAATGAGAAAAAAATTAAACACCCCATCGAGTGGAATAATAGAATCTGCAACGCTTCTATAAACCAAATAGGTGACCACGATAACCGAGAGGTCATGGTCACGAATTCACGGCCGGTGCTATTTCGGTTGAATCAAGGGATCGAATTGGATCTTACAATAGACCTATTGTATGAATGTTGTAGACCTATTGATATGCGTTAAATCAATCGATGCTTTAAGACCTCTCGTTGGCGTGATGTAGGAGTTTTGAAAGTGGGGTGCCTGCTCAAGAATCGTCCTCGTCATTTGATTTTAGTTCACAATTGTGAGGTGCGTCTCCAATAGTTGTCTTTGCCGCGCTATCATATAGGTCAAGGTAATGGACTCGTGGCCGGCGTGTCATGAGCTCAAGCCTAATACAGTTAAAGATCCGCCGTGCAGAGGAGATCAATGCATGTTAAATATGTCGATGCTCAAACGTCCTCCGGCCGTTGTGGAAGTTAGGTGAGAAAAGTGCCAGCTCAGGTGTCGTCCTCGTCACTTGACCAAGGTTCAAAATGACGAGGTCCGTTGCCAAAAGCCGTCTTGTATCTTCAAAGTGTGATGTTAAGGCTGTCTTCGGTAAGAGTACGAGAGTTTGAACTAAACGCGAAGCACATTTTCAGACAGAAAAAATGCCTCAATTTCTATGGAAATTTTCAATATTATAACTCATACCTCTGTTAACAATACAATGTTTTTAAAAATGCCAAAATATTCGATGAATGCTTTCTTTTTTGTTATAATACGTGAAGGCAAAGCCTATTTAACATCACGGTACAGGAGAAAAAGCGCGAAACACATTTTATACCAGAAAAAATGAATGAACTCGGTTAAAAACGGGAAGTATAATAAAAAATTCTGCTCTCTCTCTATATATAACGAATAGTGAGAAGCCAGAATATCATATTAATGTTTCATTTCTTTTATATCTGAAAAAATGTTCGAAATTCGGATCCTATTCTTTAATATTAACCGAAGACAGCCTTAATAAACAATCTCAAAATACAATTTCTGGTCTCAAAATGCAAATTCAAACTCAATTGTGAAAAACAGTTTTCTTTAGTTTTCATTACATAACAGTTATTAATATCGGATCTAGCGGCGTAACGTACACCCTCGCAACCACCGCATTTCGTGGGGGAAGGGCGAAAGCAGAAACTCTAGGGGGCTCATAGCTTAACTGATGTATTGTACGTAATTGACGTAAGTACGTCTTAAAGTGAGTTATATTTTTCGTTTCTTACGTTGTAATGCTAAGTGAAATTTTCATTACCTGAGTTTAATGGAAAAATTGAGCATTTATGGGAAGCTTTTAAAAAATACCTAAATCTAAAGGTTATTTCTATGCCCTTGATACGCACTAAAAAGTATGAAATATATAAGGGATGGAATTTTGAGCGTTGTCATATATCCCCCTATAATCTACGCTGACACAATAACCAAGAGAGCGCCTCCTAGCTGACGAGGCAGACGATTGTTTGGGAACTGTGAACACATGAGATGATAAAGCGGAAAACGACAGAACACGAGACGATGCTTCGTAGAATACGTATCATTTTTGATTACGCTTTTACTAAATATTAGCTCTTAATGCTCCCCCTTGTAAATAGTTCCGTTTAATACATTAATATTTAACTTAATCTAGTCGTTGTCACTCCTTATGTATTGCTATAAAGTGTTCGTTTCGAAATTTATTTGAGGTGAACTTTTTTAAACGCGATCAACACATTTGACTACATTTTAAATCAATTATTGTCAACATTTGATGAGATACCATCGAAATATCATCAATATGCGTGATGAGAGAGAGCTTTAACATTTTTTTCAAGCATTTTTCAAATCCAGTAAGAGGTTAACTGCTCATCCGTCTTTTTTTTAATGGCAATTTAAATGTACTGTGAAATATTACTCCACTAATAAGTACGGCAGCAAAACCAACGAGAGCAAACATTTTCACATAATTCTGATTATTTACATACCATCAAATCGTGGTGCTCTTAGGTGGTCACCCTCTCAAGTACTGGCCATGGTCGATGTTGCTTAATTGGGGTGATTGGACGAAACCTAGGGTTTCAGTTTTTAACAAGTGGATTCGGCAAAATGCTATTACAAAGAATTGTACCTAAGAAATAGCCTTTAAATAAACATACATAATACATAAATAGAATGGCGTTTTACAATACATCACCAAATAGCCTTTAAATAAACATACATAATACATAAATAGAATGGCGTTTTACAATGCGTCACCAATCTACACTTATGCCCAAAAATTAAGAATAATGCAGAATCACATGGACATCGAACACTGGATTGAAAATTTCTCCTGTAGAATTATCACACATATCTTCAACAATAATTTGCAAATTGCATGAAACCACCAGAAGACACCGATAGTACGTCACAATGACGAGAGGGTAAAAGAGGGGTATATAAGGAATGGTGGCAAATAAGTAAAATTGTTCCACCTCAAGCCAAGATGTCTAAAGTGTGGAAAAGAACACCCCACCCGTCAATGCCCGATAAAGGAGCGACAGGAAAACTCCTTCTGCATAAATTGCCAAGGCCTGCTACACCAAATGCCCCAAGTTCCCTAAGACAAAAAAGGGCACGCCCCTTACCGCGAATAAAACTTTCGAAAGCAACGTTCGTATGGAAGGTGTCTCTTTCGCTAACATTGTTAGCTGAACCGCACCCCCTCCACCCCCCAGTCCACAAGTTAACTGAAAAAACTAATGAAAATTCAAATAACAAAGTTTCCCACGGAATCCAAGCCATAGAAAATGAAAATTCAGACCTAGCTCAAGTGATTGAACTGGTCAGCATGATTTCTAACATCATAAAAAGATCACCTGAAATTTTACAATTACTTCCCAAATTAAAAAACTCCGAAGATGATAAAGCTAAGGCTTTACTTCTTTTCGAAGCTATGTTAGATAAATTTTAAACTCCTTTTTCCGTAATTTCTCTTTCTACAAAATTTATTATATTTTCATTTTATTTCCTTGAATATCTTATCTCATCAATTGTTAAACTTTAACATCAATAGCTACTCTTTAAAAAAGTTTCCCAAGTACAACTTTCGAAGCTCACTCCCATCATCCAATCAAAGCCACTCATGAGAAGTCATGCGCTTGCTATCCCATTGGTTCCTGCCACCGATTTCCACGCCCACCATCACCAGCCAAGGAGCAAAACCAAGCCGATTCTAAAACAAGATAGAGGACTGAGGGATTGACGTATCCCAGTTTCTTATAAAATGTAACCATCTGTAAGTAAAATTGTTAGGCATGTCCAGTTTGGGGTTATGCAGCCAAGAGTAATATAGAAATTCTTGATGTGCTTTAAAATACTTTAATTCGAATGATCGTCAGTGCCAATAGGTACATGCGAAATGACGACATTCGTAAAAAAGCAATTAAAATTCCTTCATTTAAAAAACACATTCAAAATCTATCAATCGATTTCTTTAACTCTCTCAATAATACTGAAAACACTAATATGCAAAACCTTGAAAATTATACTGCTCACATTAAGAGGAAACGACCCAGAAAAAGTCTCCTGGACTCGTATAATCCTCCCCAATATTTAATTTAACTCTTATTTTTTATCGTAATTTATACTTTAATTGTTGAATTACTCCTTTTTTAAAAAAATATCTTAATTTTCGGCGGTGTGCACTAAGCACTCGCCACACTTCGGTTCTTAATTGCAGCAAGACCGTGCGCGGTCAATTCGAAGAAGGGTCATCGCATCGAAAACCGGCTGGTTGCTTTTTCGACTTCTAAAAATTCTTTCACCCCTTCTGGACATTGCGTCACAGTACACCATTCTCACTTCCCCGGCAGCCATTTTGAGCCATTATCCTTACTTGCCAATAGGAAGACTATCTCTTCGATGTGTGTGTGTGTGGGTGGACACCATTCTCCAAAAAACATCTCAGAAGCCAAATTCTATAAATTCTATGCTTTGAAGCCCCGCCACCACTCGTCCAATAGCCATGCAGTGCACCTTCTGCATGATATTCCAACTTCATCGTTTCATCTAATAGACTTTTGCCAGATACGGGATTGAGGGTTCTCAGTAACCAGTATGCCCGCAAACGATTCCTGAGAGAAGTAAAATTAATCACATGCGTTTTGTAAGCCACTCAGTGACAAAACCGAATAGTTATGGCACAGAGGAAGCATGATGATGTTTTTTAGGTTGTAAAATTATCTGCGGCATGGAATATAGCGTACTCAGATGGAAGTATTAGAGGTGAACTCGAAATTACCCAAAGTGGCTTAGGAAACGTTTCCTAGATGTCAGAAATGTCAATAGATGTTACAATACAGATCGCCCTCGTATTACAATGGCGAATGAAGACCGATGTTTGGCAATAACTCCAAAAAGAAGCAGACGGAGTAGAGCATTCGACCTGTCTCGTCAGCTATCTGCAGCCACAGGTTCGTCAGTCTCAAAACAAACCTTGAGCACATGTTGGGGACATATTGGTTAATGTGCTCGCAGGTTTCTCAGATCTGTTCCGCTCACAGCAACTCACCATCTTCAATGGTTAGCCTGGAGTAGAGAACCTGCAATGTGTGTATAGACATCGTCACAGTGGGCATGTGTGATGTTTTCTGACGAGTCTAGGTTTAGTTTGAAGTCTGATTGACGTCAGACTCTCATATGGAGAACGCCAGGTATCCCTCACTTCCAAGGCAACATCATTGAACTGCATGGCTATGGTAGTGTAAGATTGCTCGTTTGGGGGAAATTTTACGGCATGTTCAAATCGGAATCAGGATAAGCGAAATTTATATATAAAGGGACATTATTCTGAAATAACATTTACGTTTATTTAGGAGTGCCACGAGCATAGAATTTGTGTTTATGGATGACAACGCCCGTCTTCACCAAGCAAACATCGTAAACGAATGCCTTTAATCTGAGTTATTACCCCCAATAGAATGGACAGCATTCTCACTGGCTTGAATCTGGCACATGCTTGGCGAACGAGTTTCAGATTTTCGCCTATGTCATACATGTGTACCGGAACTTTAGAGAACATTACTTCTTGAGGGGAGTAATCATCCCCAAAATCAGCTCGATAATTTCATACTCAGAATGCCTTGGTGCTGCACGGATTATATGGGAGACATACAATGTATTAATTAACATACCGACTTCGTAATATTAAGTTTTCGTAAATAGAGTATTTTCTTCGTAATTGCTCCAGGGAGCAAAAATCGTTGTTTTTCTGAATGGTATCACGCATACGCCATCTGTTTTTTGTTCTTTATATTTTGTTTAATAAATGAACTTAATGAGTAAGTACCGTTTGTTTTGTTTCTGAAACTTTATTTCCCGGAGCTGGCATCATCCTTAATTTATGGACATGAGTGTATACTTAGACATTAAAACACTTATTACACTTAGACATTAAAAAACGTTTTTTTTTTTTTTTGCTAAAATGTCATAAAAATATTTCAAATTTAAAAATTGGGCTTAACATGCAACATTGCTTTAAAAATTAAATAAAATATCCTTTTGCGAAATTATATGTTGTGTCCTGAACCTACAACAAGACACCCGCAAAGCATATAATTGTATGCAAAATTCGAAGCTACACAAGGGCTATTGGGGGTGGACCTAGTAATTTTGAATTCATTCCAAGCGATGAGTGATACACTTGAGCAGGCACCGCACTCTCCCGACTTTCATAGGGCTGTGGTAGCCCAGTGGTCAAGGTATCGCATCATGGCAGGCATATCATGAGTTCGAGCCCAGTGCCACTAAAGACCCATCGTGTAGGGTAGCGATGCACGTTAAATCTGTCGAGAGCTTAAACATCCTCCCGTTGGTGTGCTGTGGTAGTTAGGAGAGGGGGATGCCAGCTCAGGAGTTGTCCACGTCACTTGACCATGGTTCAAAATGATGGGGTCCGTCGCCAAAAGCTTTCGTGTAGCTGAGCAGTGCGACGTTAATATTCACTCTCACTCTCTCACTTCCAACTTTCATATGATGCCAACGTAAGAACTTTGAGCCGTGACAGGTTTAACATACAGGAATGCCTTCTACATGGTGGGTTTGCAATCGTATCATAACTCTAACCCTGCACGACAAAAACAACGCCGGCTATGAAATTGCAATTTTGACCACTCAGCTACTTTGGGCATTATAAAACTTGTGATATTACCATCAGGTTTTCGAAATCATCTCCCATGAGTCAAAAATACTTTAAGCTTGGCAGAATTTACATAGAGATAAACTTTCAACAGTTGTTGCGTTTATTTTGAGAGCAACTTCTCAATAGAATGATACGAGAGTATTTGCTGATGGATATAGAGTTGCACAGTAAGACAACAGAGTTGGTATAAGTCATTTGCCCAACTTCCACACCACTCCACAAGTTAGAGATACCTGATTCTATTTAATGACCTAATATATGTTGATAATATAAATTTGGCGATGCATATGGAAATGGGCTCACAGTCCTATAATAACACGATGTGGATATTAAGAGAGAGAGAGAGGTATCATTTGAAATGGTATCATCTCGTCTATTGACTGGGGTTGCAATTTCGTTAAGGCTGTTTTCGGTTAATGTTAAACAATAGGACTCAAATTTGGAACATTTTTTCAGATAAAAGAAATGAACATTTTGTATGATATTCTGGCTTCACTATCTTTTAGAGAACAGTATGTTTTATCATACTTCCTATTTTTAACCGAGTCGAATAATTTTTTCTGGTGTAAAATGTGTTTCGCGTTTTTTCTCTTATACCGTAATGTTAAATGGTAACTATATGCCTTCACGTATTAAAACAAAAAAGAAAGTATTCGTGGACTATTTTGAAGTTTCTAAAAACACTATATTGTTAACAGAGGTATGAGTTATAATATTGCAAATTTCCATGGAAAAATCGAGGCATTTTTCTGTCTGAAAATGTGCTTCGCGTTTAGTTCAAGCTTTCGTACTTTTACCGAAGACAGCCTTAAATAAGTCAAATTAAACACCTCACCACATACGCATTTTAAGGTCCAGTTGTTTTTATAACAAAGCAAGTTATTAGTCTTTAAGTTTTGGAAGGTATCCTGGATTCGAACCCAAGAACCTACTTGAACATTGTAAGCCACAAAGCTTGTGAACTTTCCTACCGGCTACCATTGCATACGCTCCACATTTAACTTCAAGAATAAGATATTTTGTGGTTAAATAAATATTTCTCACTGAATGAAAAATATATCATGAAAGGACCAGAACTGAATAATAATTTATTTAGAGGTTAAAACTGAGGAAACATTAAAAAATTTGACATAATTTTACTTATAAATACACAAGTTTGTGTCAGAATCGAGTATATTACACCCATGAATTTCAATTTACTGAAAAACACGGAAGTATATTTGCTTCCAAAGAGGAGACAATGAGTTCAGATCCGGGTAGCAATAATCGGTAACCATTAACTGGTTACAAAATTCTTGCAATGGTGTACTTGAAAAAGAACTAACCTATTATTAACAAATACAGATTCCAAAAAATTGTAAACTTTATTATTTGAAATAATAATGAGAGATTAAAATAGACTATTGTGCTTTTCCCCTACTTGAAATCGGAAATAAAATGAATAGGTCAGTAAATTATTGCTAGTTGTACGTTACTATACCTTCAAATAATCTATTTTACATAAAAGACAAATCATTTATATATAAACCCGGAACCATTACCTTTCGAAAGTCATTAAGTTCTGCAGAAATTCATTTCAGAAGAAAAGGAAACAAAATTCGAAGAGGAAGTATTTCGGAAAAATGAATGTTTAAATTCGGCGTTTGCTCAAAAAATGATTCGAATTCTTCATCGATATCCGCACACGTTAAATCGCTCCAATTATTCTTGGGTTTTCAACTCTGAATTCAAATCAAAGCTGAAAGGTGAATTGTTTTCGATTAAAAAAATTCAAATCAAAGAAAAAATTAACATAACTGAAATGCCCGAGAGTTTTTCTTAAAACAGAGAAATGATTGAGAGTGTAAAAAAGGATTTATACGAAAAATATTTGTTCCGGTTTTATACTTAAAAATAAGACACAGAATTTTATTTTAAAAAATTGTACTCAAATTCTGAAAACAATTTTTTTTAAAAAAAAGGAATTTTAAAATATAAAGGATTCCTTTGGTTTGTATGTCAATATTATATTTTAAAAAAGTATTTGTAGTTATGAATTTTCTAAGTCAGTGTTGGTTATTATTTTTAAGATACCTATATTCCAAATCTAGAGATGGGATCAAATTGTCATATTAGCACTCAAAACTAGCTAGCAATTATTTTAATTTATTTGGCAAGATAAGCGAGTTCGAGCCTAGTACCGCTGAAGACCCGCGGTGCAGGGAAACAATGCACGTTAAATCTGTCGAGAGCTCAAACATCCTCCCGTTGGTGTGGTGTGGAAGTTAGGAGAGGGAGTGTAACTCAGGTGCCATCCTTGTCACCTGACCATGGTTCAAAATGACGAGGTCCGTCGCCAAAGGCCTTCATGTAGCTGAATAAAGCGACGTTAATATTCACTCACTCGAGCAGGTTTTTACCTAGATTTTTGAGATTGTGTGTCACGTGCATTTATTTGCTTCGGGTCACTGTTTGTACGAGTATTTGACAACCTAGGGTTTTAGGGTTCACAGGGGGAACCTAAATCTGCATAGGGGTCCATAGCGTTCGGAAGTATTGTTCCTGCTCGTTAACACACACAAAAAACTTTTTGCTGAACAGCACACGACTGGGTGCGCATGCATAGAGAAATATTTTTTTGCTTCTTAAAAAATTAATTACTTGTACGAGAGTTCTGTCTGTATTGTGTGGACTGCTTTTGTCTTGCGTTATTAAAAATGTCTTTAAAATGAAGCAGTGCGTGTCGCTTGATGGATTAGACTTAACTAGATTAGATTTGAATAACTATATAGATAAATTAGATTCATACAAGATACACCACCGATACAACGGTAAATTAAAGTTTAGAAAATCTACATACTAGTTCCCTTTGATGACCACACCCAAGTATTAAAACGTCCCTGAATATCCCCTAACACAGAACATACTATTCATAATCCTTATTTGAAGACCTTTTACAATTTAAGTTTGAGATACTGAAATACTGTTTTTTACTCTTAAGGGGATCCTCCTTTTATTTCAACGCATAATATAAAAACTACTTCTATTACATTTATTTTAAGATTTTATTTGTTAATTCCACTTCCAATCAGTGGCGCACAGAGGAATTTTTCAAGGTGAGGGTAGGGGTCCAGTGTCGAAAGTCCACCATTCTCGTATCGTGCTCCAATATGCCGCCCAACATATTCTTGTAATTTTGTCGATTTTTGGGAACAAAAAACATTAACAAATTAATTATTCAATAAATAATTGGCATTAATTAAAAATTAAATATTAATAACAAATACTTCGTTAAACTTTATATGTATTATATACATAGGATTATAATCAATCGAAAAAATATCAAGGGCTATGGGGATCCGGACCCAGGGACCCCCTTCCCTTTGAATGTGCCACTGTTCTAAATGCATTAGAGAGCTTTCGAAGTATTAATTTAAGTAACAATTAACTACTTCCTAATATTGCCGGAACAGGCACTTGAAATGGAACTTCCCTGATTTGACCGAGTAGACCTCGGGCAACATTTTTTTCTACTGTAATCCTCTGATTTGCCTGTATTTTTCTCTCGTTTAGCGTGCAATGTTTTTAACAGATGTCTCTAATAGTCGAGTAAAGTTAGGATTACCAAAAAATATCTAAAACTATTTCAAGTTTAGGTTTTACTGCATTCTCTTAGAGTAGATAAGACGGGAATTTTCTATTTACTAGTTTTGTGAACCACAAACTACGCGAACACTATTTCTTTTAAATTTAGAGCTTAAAATAGACGGAAAATGAGGGATTATGAGCGGATCATAGCAGGAAATAATTCTGATAGTGAGTCTAAAACTTTTGTAAATGATTCTAGAAGTAATCAAAGTTTGTCATCGGACTTCTTTTGTGGTGTAGATAGAATGGACGAGCATCTCACAAATTACCCAATGATAAAAAAAAGAGGCAAGAAATAATACAAAAAAAAATATCTTTTCATCTTTTAGATACATCATTGTGGGATGCTTCGTTTTATATCAAAAATTAGGAGGAAAATGATCTCATTTGAATTTCAGGCTTGACATTATAGATCACCTTATTGAAAGACATGGGGCGGTAAATGAGAAAAAAGGACGACCAGGAATTTTGCCCAGTCCCTTACGATTGATACAAACTTTTTAGAAGTGATTCCTCTCCGACCGACAAAAAATTTAGACCAACAAGGCAATGTTTTGTGTGTTGTTCGAAAAGAAACGATTTTGTCAGTGTGTGTGGAAAACGGGCGAAAAAAGACACACGATGTTTTTGTCCTGATAGCGATATTGGACTATATTTGTCTCCCTGTTTTAAAATTTAACACTCAATAACAGAATTTTAAGAGAATTAACACTGTAAGTAGAATATTTTTTTTAAAAATCTGGTGTACACACACAATTTTGTAAAGTGTTCTTTTGAATTCACTTATTTCTTCGGAAAAAGGCCAACTTTGAAAAAGATATGTTTTTTCAAAGAAAATAAAAATTAGCATAATTCTTTACATTCAATATTTTTAACATTTTTGACTGCTGATTTGAGAAGTATGACCGAAAAAAGAAACAGTTAAGTGGTTAAAGAAGGATTAATTTATATACTAATTACTTCGCATAAGAATTCTATTAGAATTTTATCTTAGAAAACCCATTTCAAACTGTTACTCAAGATAAAAGGTAATTTTTCCCTCATCCCACCTTATCGTTTTTACTACTTTTTTGATTAATCTGGTAGCGATACATCGCCAAATTTGGCGTTCTCCCTTTTCATGCGTTCTTATTTGAACGAGCTTCCCAGCTGTCACCCAAAGAGGTCGCCGAGGGTCGTCATTATGCAAATAAGATCTGAGCCCATTAAAAGATATTATGATGAACCATGCATGCATACGCGTGCAGTAGCAACCGGCTTCCTATGAAAAAATCGTTTGGAGGGGAGGTTACTGCAGACGATAGCAATCATAAAGGGGTAGGATTTAAGGGAAGGGGGCTTAAATACTGAACTTAATGGGGCGGAGTTGGGGTAACGTTTTTGGGTGAGGACTCTTAAACCAGAAAGCTATTGTTGTCATGATGATACATTTTTTTCAATTTTTCGCTTTATTTTGTTCGGAATTATGCGTCATAATGGATGTATATCCCGTTGTAGGGTACACGGAGAAAGTGTATTTATTAACATTTTAGACTTCTTGGCTTTGTACATCCTACGAGGGGCGGGGGAGAGAAAGCATAAGGTTGTATGGTTACGTAGGAAGTGCGAACTCTTGTGTTCATTTAAGGTAGCATAAAGTATTGGATGTGAAGGAAGGGTTTCAAATTTATGCAGAAAAGAATCTCTCCTATGAAATTTTGTCATCTTTATTGGGCTTAGACCAGGGGTAGGCAATTGCTTAGGCCCAAGAGCCACATTGTGAAAGAGAAGGATACGGGAGTGCTACACTTTTTTAAAGTAATTGTATTTATTAATTAACTTCGCATCTCATAAAAGGTATAAATTGTACTATAGAGATAAATAAAATCGAAGAACTTTTATTGTACTAATTTCATATATATATAGTTGCAAGCACATTTAATTTTAGAATCAGTTTAATGAGACAAATATACCCTATCACACCCTACAAGTTAATGTCACTCAACTTACATCTGTATTTATTGTTGTTCATCTTCATGCAAAAAAAAAAAAAAAAAAAAAACCAACTACATACAAATATATGTTGACGCAACTATAGGAAACATTTTCTGTCTATTTTTGATTTTCTGGCTGTCTTCTCACCGCTATTTGCCAATCCTGGCATAGACCATTAGCAACAACCCTACAGTGCGTGAACAGTATGAAGAGAATATGAAATCAGGCTCATCGAAAGGTAATTTGCGATGCATAGCTTTGAATGAGTAATTTTAAATCAAAATTATTCTTGAGAAACAATATACCAATTATTTATGTGATAATTCTACAACTATTTGAATAGATTCAGATATTCATTTCAATGGAATTGATCTACTCAAGTTTAACACATCCCTCACTCTGAAGGAATACAAGAACCATTGGCACACATTGAATTTGGTAATTTGAGCTACGGTCAAAAGATGAGGACAATAGTTTAGTTGGCACACCATTTTACAAATTTCCAACCACGTCAACGAGATATTTAACGCGCATGAACATTTTTACACAACGAATCTTAAGTAGAATTGAGATCTGAACGTGTTTCTCGACTAAAACACCGTCAGCTATGATCTCTGTACTAAGATCACTCGGTTCCCCAGGTTTTTATATCATCTAAAAAATCCTATTATCTAGTAAAATATGGAAATAATTAGTGATAAAACCTCAAAATATGAGTTGTAGCAATAAGATCAACAACCTAATGACCGATGGACTGCGAGTCCATGCTTCCATTTCACATGAAACCGTCAAGTAAAAATGCTGATGCAGCATGGAGTAGCAATGCGACAAAAGAAGTACCATCTATGAAGTGTGATTCACCCCACTAGATTACATCAACGAAATCAGATGTAATTAGTTTATTGCATATACTTATAAAATGATATTTATTCCACAATTACCTAAAATTAATTTGTAATATTTTTCCATTTTAAGAAAGAATTGCTGATATACCTATTAAACAGTGCCGGTTTATCCATTGGGTGCTTGGGGCGGGCACCCAGGGGCCCGGAAGGGCTTGGATAAGCTGGACTTCACCAGATTTTCTGGTTATAAATTTCGATCCTGCAGTGCCAAGGGGGCCCTGTAGGGTCTTCTGCACCACGGGGCCGAAATGAGCTTAAACAGGCATTGCTTTTAAATCTTATTCAATGTAGAACCGTGGTAGTCAAATGGTAAAGACTACGAAAACTTCTATTAAATAGAGTATTATTTCTCCAAAGAGGTTCTCATGAATATAATCCGAAACATCTATACTTAAAAGTGAATTGAGTGGGAATGTTAGGAAAAAGGGTTGCTTTAATTGATTGTTTTAACGTCGAACCTAAAAGCTACACTAGAGCTATTGGGGACGAACCTCGTAATTCTGAACCACGGTCAAGTGACAAGGAGGACACCTGATCTGACCCTTCACTCCACAAACTTCCACACTTAAGGCCTCAATAAACTTTACGAGCAATATTTCCTGTAAACAATGGATCTTCAGTGGCACACGAGCTGAAATCCACTTCAGGATAGGTAGTAATCAGTTGAGGGGGAATCAGTTTGAATTTTTGTTGACTAACGCTCAAAAGTTATTGCGAATTAATGAAAACTTTCTATAAATTTAAACATGAAATAGATTATCGAAGAGAAAAACCAATTGTTTGTAAAATGAAAACCATAATTGATAAAAGAAAGATTTGTCTAAGGTTCAATTATACGGGATGAACTATAAATTCTATCTTTAGTATCTATTTTTTATTTAAATATATCCGGCTGTAAGTTTTTGAATGGCAAATTTAGAGCCATATACTAGTCGAACAATCCTTTTCCATTTAAATAAAACTTTAAAAAAAAAGCAACATATTGTTATCTAGTAAATATCTCGAAGCGATGAGTCTTCCGGTGCCTCTATCTTTCTGCAATCCTTTCGAAAGGAGATTAACACCCATAAATAACCCTAATTAAGCATTTTTCTTGTTTTCACGCTTCACACGCGCCATTCTTTGCTACAGAAATGGAGAATAATTCTTCCAATATTGATTCATCTGCTCAACGTGATGACCATATTTAGTGTCATTGCTATTTAACATGCAACACGGAGACTAGAAAAGGTTAATAGCTTGAATAATATATGAATAGACTACACGCACAATCAGAAGAAAGCGTACACGAGCAGACACGACTTCTTATGGGCAAAATTCTCGTTACATTGATCGAATAAGCATTTAATCAACTTATTCCTTCCGGCTAAGAATCAAATCCCGCGAAAGATATGAGTAAAAAAATCGTAATTAGAAAATTCAGTCTTAGGTAAATTAATCTATATTAAAAAGAGGAAGATTATATACGAATGTCTTGTTTTTAATTATAATGATGATAAGAGATTTTCAACCACAAACGCCTCTGCCTGTTAAGATACTTTCGCTAATGTCGAAGAGAATTGATATGAATAATTTATCTATGCTTTTCATCATTGAGGCGTTAATGAAAAGTGATTAATCAGGATTTTTAATGATCGATTTTATCTTTTAGTGGAAGCCGTCGTCTGTAGATAATTAAAAATTTGTAATTAAAAACATGTGTTTTAATTTTTTATTATAAAAAAAGAAAAAGTTTAAAAAAATGGGAAATTTTTTTTAATAGATTTTTCTCGATTATTATGTTTCTTTCATTTGCGACCAAAATCGATTGATTGATTTTTGATGAACGTGACATTACGAATAAATAAGGTCTATTCGCGCCGGATTTCGTAATTTTGAGAGAGCCATGGTGGCTGCCTGTTAGGAATTCGAACTCCAAAGCCACTGAATACTCGCCACGAATAGAGGCTGATGCACATTTAATTTGTCTTGGTTCAGTGCCCTTCCATTGACGTAGTGTGGTAGTTTGGAGAGTGTTCCAGGTTCATCACTTGGCCACTTGGTTGTAGCACTTCAATGCTTTTCTGTGAGTAATGTCTACGCCAATGAACGCCTTGTACGAGTACTATCGTTTCTCATGAAGTTCAAGGTATGGAAGAAGCAAATTTAAAAACTTGCTCGAAGAACTTAAACTAGACTTAAAAAAACTGTCCAAGTCAAAGGACTATGCTTCAAACATGTCGGGAGTGTACTCAGAACATCAGTCGAGAATACGAGCAAAAAAATGTCCTTGGTGAGTTTGTACCATGTGCAGCCCCTCCCTTAAACCGAGCAGGTTGTTTTGCTGCAGAAAAGCCTGCACTGAAGCTACTGTATTCTCTTAGGGGTCTTTTCGGGAAAGAGTTTTTTTTTATATCATCTACTCATAGATAGAATTTATTAAGAGTTCATGTGTAAAGAAGCAATGCACAAAAGCTGGAAACTAAACACAAATTTCTTACCCTAAAATCGTTGAGTAAAACTACATGACCTTCAAGGGCGGATGTACTCAGAGTTCAAGTTACAAGTCGTAACGAAATCAAGAATTCCCGTGAAAGTTTAATTAAAGACAACAACTCAGACACCTGATATCCGAGTCACAGCTGAAGAGTTCTGTAAAACACTAGAAAGTTTCTTCAGATTACTTTGTTAGCGGTGATTTTGGACGTGTGAGTGAGTGAGCGAATATTAACGTGGCACTGTTCAGCTACAATACTCGAGGGCTTTTGGCGACGGACCACGTCATTTTGAACCATGGTCAAGTGACGTGGACGACACCTGAGCTGGCACCCCCTCTCCTAATTATCACACCACACCACACCAATGCTAGGACGTTTCAGCTCTCGGCAGATTTAGCGTGCATCGCTGCCCTACACGGCGGGTCTTTAGTGGTACTGGGCTCGAACTCGTGACAAGGCAAGCCACGGTCCGATACCTATACCACTCGGCTAGCGCGGCCACGGAACTGGGCTCGAACTCGTGACAAAGCCAGCCACGATCCGATACCTATACCACTCGGCTACCACGGCCACGTGATTTTGGACGAAATCTTGCAAAGTGTGCACAAAACCAATGAGAGGTACTACAAAAGGAAATCCTTGGCGCTACTTAGGAATTGTCTTGGTGTTTATCTGAAAAAAGATTCAACTTTGAGGATTACGAGGCAAAGAGTATTGTAACTAGTTAACGTGCCTGAGCCCAACTATGAAAAAAAAAAACCAGAATGAAATATTTTCAAATGAGAAAAAGATGTACAAATTTTGAGAGAGTGACTGCAAACGAGATATTTTGAGTTAAGAGTTTTCTTACGAATTATTGACAATCTTGTTACCTAATTAAGTAAAAGAAAGGATTGCTATGAAGTCTTCACAAGTCAAGATTTCAGATATTCAGAAATTTTTATGAAAAAGAGCTTGAAAATGAGACAAAACGGAAAAAATACTTGGCTCAAAGCTACCCCAAAGACATCGAGGAAGAGCAATTTGTACAAGAGTGTCAACATTTCAAAATGTATATCAAGCGGAAAAAATAACACAACTAGAGAATTCTCTTTTCCTACATCAAGAAAAATAAGTCGAAAAGTACCTTTCCAAATTTATAAGTCGCAATGAGAATTTACTTGACCCTTCCTGCGATAAACTACAGCAGAGAGAAGCTTATTTGCCTTGAAGAGAGTAGACTGGAATGAGATCTATATTTGAAAAATGAAAAGCTTAACAGTTTAAGGCTGCATGCACTTAAAATAATATTGCATTGGAAATTGATTAAAATGATGTCGGTAATAATTTTGCAATGATCAAAGTTCGAAAAAACCTTTGTTGTGTACAAGTACAATAATAGTGACTCAACAAAAAATAAGGCTAAAAGTAAAAGATAGTAAAGCGACTAGCGATGAAAAAAGGGATAATTAAAAAATTGAATACAGTTCATACAATAATGTGTGCTCTCTAATGTAATTGCAAACGATTTCATTAACTGTACTAAATTACAAGAGGGTTGGTGGCCCGTGATCCCATAAGGTAAGAAATGAACAGGAGTGTCAAACCATGCCACTATCATTTACTTACGACTGCCGGTAGCCAGTCCGGGACACAACTAGTCTATAGTCGGGGGATTATGGATAGACTCAACAAAGAACAAAAACAATGAAGAGAGTTAAGGAAAATCCCTCCTGAACTAAAATTGGCAAGGTAAGAACTGAAGGGTAGTGCTCTGGAAATAATGTGTGTGTGGGGGTGTAACAATTTGAAATGCCTAGGGTGCCGGGAAGGTTAAAAACGGCCCTGGTGTGTTAGTTTGGAGAGGAAGAACCAGCTCTGGTGTCATCCTCGTCACTTGACCGCGATTCGAAATGACGAGGTCCATCGCCAACAGCCGCCATGTTGCGTTATAGGGAGTTAATTAACACTTACTCACAGAAATCCCCTTTTCCTTAAAAAGCTTACTTATTGTGTTTTGTTTTTGAAAGTTGTTTCGAAGATGATTTTTAATCCTTTTCTCAGCCCTCTTGAGATTTTGTGGCTCACTGGTTGAAAATCTATTTTGCAATAAATTTCGACAATATCAACGAGCTCGATACAGATCCCTATCTACTGCAGGATACAAAACAAACTACTCCAAATACCCAACCCATATCTTCAAGTCAACGCTTGTCCTCCCGAGGCCGACCTGCTCCCTTAATGAGCCCTACCTCCAAAAGGACTGACAAGGGAGGGCCTCTCGCTTCCAGAGAACGATACTAATTGTTCTCGTGCAGAAGAATACCCCTCACAAGAAGAAAAAATAAAACCGAAAATGAAGACAGCTATCCGGAATTGGATCTACACAGAAATGTCTGAGAACAAGTAGTTCTCTGTTGCGGGGTGGAGTAAAAAGAGACCCCAAATATGCGGGGATCAGCTTCTTTGGGTGATGGGCTATTTTTTACCCTACCAGGAGAAGAGGGGAGGGTTGCAATGTAGATGGATTCGTCGCAAGTTGCTCGAAAGAAGAGGATATGACTGCGTAGAAAAAGAACAGCGTTAGAAGTTTTCGAAGAAATCGGTGCTATAAATATGCATTAAAATATAGAATGAGATGATTAGGAGAAGAAAAAGGAATGCAATGTTTGCAGAAAAAATATCATGATTCTAAAAGTATTATTAGGTAAGATTTAAAAAAAAAACTTTCTTTGTATAAGAATCGAGTAAGATGTTGTTGTCGTGTGTTTTTATCCTGGGATACATATGAAAGACCAGAAGCATACAATACAAACAGAAGCATATAGACATTTATTACAAATGATGATCCCAGCATAGAACAGAAGGGGTGTGCTAATTTCCATTCGAGACGAGAATCTATTACAGATGAAAGTCCGACTTCTTTTCCCGAAGAAAATACATCCATGCCTTACTCGGGATTCGAACCCACTAGGTTACAAGCCGAAGGTCATATCCACCATACTGGCTGGGCGCCAGTCGAGTAAGATGATTAATTTTAATAGAATATTTTGGTAGTATTTTCTGAAACCTAAAATTATTTTAAAAAACTTAATTATATTTTGATGTTTACATCAAAAGGTATAAAAATGCAAATATGATTTTCTCTGTGAGAGGAAGTGTGCGTACACATATTAAAGAGTAATTCCTATTGTGCTTAGAATATTTTTGAAGAAAGAGCGAAGAAAAACTTTACTTTTAATGAATTGGAGAGGAAAATATTGCAGACTTTTAATAGCATATGGAAACTTTAATTAAATGTTATTTATATAACGATTCAAAAAGAAAATCAAATTATTCTGTGCACTGCTATACAAATAAAGATTGACTTTCGCAGACGCATTTTTTAATACCTAAATCTGGACGATGCAGTTTTTAATGACTATTCACAAATTATCATATTCATGTTTAACCGGAACCATATCTTTTGCGATTTTTTATAGCTCAACAATTTTTTTTCTTTCTTCTTGGCTGCATATTTCTTTCTTACCAATAAAAGTTTTATTCCACGAAATTCTTCCTATTCTGCACATGATTAAGAGTCAATTTTGTACGAGGCATATCCACTATTATTCCTAATATTAGCTTCTTTATACATTACATGAAAATCACATCAACTTTATCTGATCATTACTGCTTCAAGATGCAAATCATGGTCATGATAGCCTAGTGGTCAAGGTAACGGACTAGTGGCTTGCGTGTCGTGAGTTCGAGCCCAATGCCACTGAAGACCCGCCCTGTAGAGGTGGTTAATGCACGTTAAATCTGTCGAGCTTTAATATCCTCCCATTGATGTGGTGGGATAGATATGTTAGGGGGTCCTCGTTACTTGACTGTGGCTCAAAATTACTAGGTCCGTCACCAATAGCCCACTTGTTCCTTAACAGTGAGACGTTAATATAGCTCTCACTCTACACAACAAAAGTAACATGCCTGTCAAATTTCAAGTCTGTAGGGCTAATACTTTCAGAATCTCGTGTTGAGAGAGCTGAAATAATATACATCCAAAGAAGTGTATATTATTTTTACTTTCAATTCATGCTGAGAGAAAAAGAGATACTCTCTCCACAAGTCCTTTTTTCCAATCTTACATACCGTAAAATATGGCGTATAACGCGCACCTATACTTTAAGCTACATTTTTTTAAATTTTTAGATAAATTCATTGTATAACGTGAACACCCTCTTTTTTACGAAGAAACCTGAAATGTACGTACGCAATGCCCTTATATTTTGGTGTCATTTATTCGAGGTATTATTCCAAGCTTTAGAAAAGAATAGTGTACTTCTCGAACTACAGCGCCCTTTAATTTCGTATAAGAAATGTCACTTCTTTTAAATAAAGTTGTTCGATATAAGAAGTCTAAGTTTTTTCAATGCTCACACACACATCTCTCTCTCTTTTTTTAAGCTTTCATTTTTATAATCGGATTATAACGCTCACCCGTAAATTTCGATCTTATTTATTATGCATTATATGCCGGATTTTACGGTAATTTAGTTTACTATCTGTTAATATTCCTTGTTGATTGAATATTAACGTCGCACTGTTCAGCTACACGAGGGCTTTTGGCGACGGACCACACGTCATTTCGAACCATGGTCAAGTGACGTGGACGACACCTGAACTGGCACCCCCTCTCCTAACTACCACACCACACCAACGAGAGGACGTTTCAGCTCTCGACAGATTTAACGTGCATCTCTGCCCTACTCGGCGGGTCTTTAGTGGTACTGGGCTCGAACTCGCGACAAAGCAAGCCACGATCCGATACCTATACCACTCGGCTACCGCGGTCATCCTTGTTGTTCAGTGTTAAACAAATAATTCTTGTGACGCCCACAACAAGTGAATATTTGTCGCGAGAGGGAGCTAGTGTGTGTAGTGTTGAGTGTATGTGTAAATTCTATGAGAGCAAGAGTGTATGGAAAGCGCTCCAATAATTTCTTTTTCTCAAAGTCATTTAATTTATGGTGTGATTGTTATGAATAACAATAATGTTTAAAGAATCAGTGCGGGAACACTTGTAAAGGGGCTGATGCATGTTAAATATATCACGGCGTAGTGTGGAAGTTTGGAGGGGGATTGCAACTGAAGTGCAGTTTTCATGTCTTGACCATGATTCAAAATTACGAGGTCTGCCATCTATAGAGCTCGCGTAGCTTTTAAGTGGGTCTTTACGAAGTCCGATTTCCCTCCATTGAGATGCCAATGGAACTGTGATCTCAGGACATAGTGCCAGCTCTTTTATTTGTGCTTGTGTTATTGTTATTTATTTATCTTCAGTTAAATTTTACTCAGCTCCTGCTCTTCAAATTGTGTAATTTAAGCGTATATTTTTTTATTTATCTAAAACTTTTAGTTTATCTTCTCTGCAGCTGTAAATTTACGTATTAAAATTTTCCATTAAAACTATATTTTTTTTGTATGCATATATACAGTCTTTAAACGTTAAAATAAATATTTAAAAATAATTATGCAAAAAGGAAAGATGTGTTTACAAATAAAAGTGTTTATAAACAAACTTGTCATACTTAAAATTGTTTTTTGTTTTGAAACATCGATAGCTCTATTTAAATAGAAAAAAACTGATACTCAAGAATGGACTGTAGATTTTCTCTCTGTTTATTCCAAAAGACCCATGCCCATCTGGTTACCCTCTTGTGTCTTAACGTGGGCACACCCAACGCTGATCCTTTCATTTCGCTGCATTTGCGAAGGGATGTAAATACAAACAAATGGCGAGGCACACAACATCTTTAATTATCTGTGTTTTAGATTAAAATAAAACGTAAATTTAAATGGATTTTTAATATGTAAATTCAACTTTAACTTTTGATTTTGTGGAAATTGAAATTCATAGTAAAAATAACAAAAAGCCACCGTTTTTGAGTGAGTCAGTGAGTGAATATTAACGTCGCACTGTTCAACTGCACGAGGGCTTTTGGCGACGGACCACGTAATTTTGAACCATGGTCAAGTGACTTGGACGACACCTGAGCTGGCACCCCCTCTCCTAACTACCACACCACACCAACGGGAGGACATTTCAGCTCTCGACAGATTTAACGTGCATCGCTGCCCTACACGGCGGGTCTTGAGTGGTACTGGGCTTGAACTCGTGACAAGACCAGCCACGATCCGATACCTATACCACTCGGCTACCGTGGCCGTCCACTGTTTTTGAGCTCAGCATACATGACTACAATGTTTATATCTGAATACAGCAATCAATAAAAAACTAACTTATTAAAATACCAGTAGCTGATTAAGTATGTTGTATATACGTATATATATATATAGTACCACAATACGAAATAAATAATAACAACATATCACTGTATTTAAAGCTACCAGGAAAACACGTAGAAACACGACTTTAGATATAAATTTAACATCTGTGAATATGTTATTAAGAATTTAAAAGAGATCCCCAAACCTTTATTAAAATAAATGCTTAAAACATTTGTGTTCATATAATTGTGAAAAAAAGTTTTTTTTTATGCTGCAGTTTCTGTAAAAAAATAAATTAATAAATAAAAAAAAAAAATGCAAAGTAAATTATAGCATTTAAAACTCTTAGTTCTTTTTCTAATTTAACGAAGCCGTAACAGCGACATTCAAAAGCGAAATTACCATATCAAAAAGCCGCGTGCCATTTTTTGTTTGGACCGCCACACTTGGAAAGAAGCAATCATCCGCCTGTTCCATCTGGTTCGTCGAAGGACGAAATTTATTCTTTTGCCAGATGTGTTTAATTAACGGGCGCTTAAGCAAAACGTTCTATTAGACAGGAAATCGTTCCAGTACTTCGGAGTCGAAAAGAACACATAAATCAAACCAAGGTTCGTTCAACTGAATTGCACGCGTATTGACGGAATTGAAGTTCCACCTGCACCATCACAAAGAGATTAAGCAATGGCAGGATGAACAAGTAATATAAAAAAAAGGTTTTTTTTAAGTCTCAAAAAAAGTTTTTCAATTTTTGGATTTGATAAGACACCGTGTTTTACGAATTTTTATGCCAATCGGTTGCAATTCTAATTCATGGTTGTCAGCAGTGGCGCACACAAAGTGTAAAGGGTCCTGGGGGTCCGGAACCCACCCAAAGCCCTTGATTTTTTTCCGATTGACTGTAATTCTAAGTATATAGTACGTAAAATTTAATTAAGTATTTGTTATTAATGATTAATTTTATTAATTAATGCTAATTTTTTATTCAATAATTAGTTTTTTACTGTGTTTTGTTCCGGAAAGTCGACAAAATCAAAAGATGCATGATACAAAAATGGTGAACTTTCGACTCCGGACCCTGCCCCCTTGAAAAATTCCTGTGTGCGCTACTGGTTGTCAGGAGCCGTAAGTCATGTCAACTTCAAAGCAGAAATGTTGCTATATTTCATTGAAGATCCAAATAAGAACTTAAAATAAAAATAGCTTCTAAAACTTATACGTTTTTAAAATTAAAAAAAAACAAACTTTTTTTTCCTTCTAGCAGTTGACGTTAATTTTCGGTTATAAAAAAGAATTTTTCTTAGGGCTTAATATTCCAACTTTTCAGATCAATAACTATTAGAATTGTTAATCAACATGAGAATGCCATTCAAATGCGTTTTGCTTGCAGTTCCTGTTTGAGAATCTTTGCACGTAGAAAAAGCAATAATAATTTATGAAGCATTTTATCATAATTAAAAAGAAATTTATAATGATTTCATAATTATAAGCAAAACGAGGATCAGTGACGACTCCTGCACAGGGACTTCACTGTCTTGCTTTGCATCACAGCAACGTGATCACTTAACGTAACCGATTGAACATCCGTACGTAAACCTCTTTACATTTGTTTGGAAGTTTTTAGAAAAATGTCTCCCGAATACTCGTCACGCAAGCACAGTTTGCCAGTAATAACTGGGAAAGATTGATAACGAAGGAATATTTATTATTTTGCTTGTGGGATTAACTTTCCATACTATCATACTCAGATAGCTATTTTATAGATTTTTATATCATTTCCGAAATGATTATTAAGGTATGTGCTTTGGATTTTTATTTTGCTTCCAATTATTTAAAAAATCAACTCCAGTATTCTAATAATTGTATAAGTAGAGGACATTAGACCAGGAGGTTTATTGGGTAGACTTGAAACCACTTCAAATATAGAAATTTCTTAATTTTTAGACTCTTCTGCTTTTCCTCATGCCAGCTACTCCCATCACTCGTCCACAAGATAAAAAACCTTTCATAAATGACGCTTTTGTTACAATCGAGAGAAATTCCATTTCTATAAGCAGAAAGTGTGGAACTGATTCCTTCAGGTAAGCGAGTTCAAGAAATGTCAATAGATTCGTTATTAAAATGTCCTACTGTTGAAGTTTGAAAACTCTAAGGAATAAGATCTGGCTAAGCTCTATAGAAATAAGGTCTGAACACTGGGCTGGTTGGTTCATTCTGAATAACTAAAAAAAAGAAGAGAAAACCAACCTCACAAATCGAGAGTATAGAGCTGCAAGATTGATATGATAACCAGCTTAACACTCTGAAGAAGACAGAGGTCTATCTTAAAAACCCAGATAGACCGAACTCGGCTACTGGGTTTAGATCTACCTAATCGATTTCTCTGAAACCAAATTGTCCTTATTACAACAACATGGGCTTTATTTTGTTTATTTTTCCTTTTTCCTATATTTTACAAAGTTAATATTTACAGTGATATACTTGAACCATTTCTTAGAAGGATCTGGATAGTTTATAAACTTTGTTATATAATGATTATTGGAGATGGACCATTTTTTAGAGAAAGACTTGGGGAAAAAAGTCCAACTTAAGTTATCGAAAAATATTTTGATTAAATAAAAACCCTTTATTGCTTATTCGATTTCTTTTCATGGTTATTTTTTTGCTCTATAGTACAATAGCAGAAAATAAATTTAAAGGTGTTTTAAAACAAGATAAATAATAAATTGAAATATTTCTGAAAGAGTAAATATTCTTGATGAATCAAATTTTGTGTGTTTAGTATTTATAAATGTTTACAATTTGGGAAACTTTAAAATATATTACTATTCGTAAGGAGAAACTAAAATGAGATGTTTTGAATTAATTTAAATGAAACGTTATTCTTGTGTACATCATTCTAAGTAAATGAAGTTTTGAGACACATTTTTCTCTCCTCCGATTAAATAAACAGCAGAAGAAAAATTTATATTTAAGTTTGAAAAATATATTTCACGTGTTTTTTCATTTGATAACACAAAACAAAAGTAATCAAACTATTAAAAAAGTGGAATAGCTCCAAAAATATTTCAAATTTTGATTAAAAGAGTTATGTGTTAGAATTCCAAATAAAAACTAAAACTGTTTACCAATTTCATATTTTTATAATTTGAATTCGATTATTTTTTTCTTACCTTATAGCCTCTTTCTTTCTGTCTACTGAAATCTCTTGTACCGGCAGTTTAATTCTTGACTGTTTTGCTGTTTGTACTTTGCTTTGAATTTTCAATTCCCTTAACTTTCCAGGATCTAACGTAGCCGCTTGTGTAAATATACATATTTAAATTCTTGAATTTTGCGCTTTTAAATTTTATACATTTTTTTCGAAATTTTTATTTTATTTCTTACAATATTCTCCGAGAAAATAACGGAAAATATATAATTTTTTTTTGAAGCAACTATCTGCTAGTTAAATTTTAGATTTTCTTACTCTTTCTAAATTCTTGCATTTTTGAATTCTTTTGAAAACTAATATATATAGTAACATTTCAGTTGAAGAATCTGTACGAGTAGGAATTTCTCATTTATTATAGTTATGTAATTAAATCTCTGTTGAAACAAATTTAATTTCCCTGCATGTATCGTAAAAAAGCTACTTTTGTAAAATATGGTTCAAGTATTCCAATATCTATTGAAATCTAAATTTTGAGGTTTTACATAAAATGTAAATTAGATATATTTGTAAAGCTGCATCACATACACATTAAACACATAACAAAATGAGGCGAAGAAGAAACTGTGTGCAAGATTTAATTGTGGCCGTGGTAGCCTAGCGGTTGAGGCTACGGACTCGTGGCCGGCGTGTTATGAGCTCGAGCCCAAAAATCGCTGAAGACCCTGCATGCACGTTAAATATGTTGAGGTTCAAACATTCTTCCGTTGGCGTAGCGTAGAATTTGTGAGGGGTGTACTAGCTCACTCAATTGTCATCCTCGTCACTTGACCATGATTCAAAATTACGAGGTCCGTCGCCAAAAACTCTCGGGTGACGTTAATATTGATTCACGTAAGATTTAATTTTATAGCTATAATATATTTCTCTTGTTAAATTTTTTTGCCATTTAAAATCAATGCATATTTTAATAGTTTGAATTATTTTTAAATTTGAATATAGCCACGTTAAAAAGGAATTCTAATAACGAAAATAGAGGTAATATCCTGTATATTAAAATTTATATATTTAAAAATGTGTTTATTATATCTCAATAAAAAGTGTTGATAATTGAAGAAGAATCTGAATATATTAGTGTTAGAGTTATCACAAAAATTAAACCAGTCCATGCTGAGAATACCTTACAGGATTGATAAACTTTTTAAAACTGACAATAAGAGCAAGACGGGATTTCGTATTATAATTTCGCTATTAAAATGACGTCTCTTATTAATATACGCTCAAATCATGTTAAATGTAATTATGACCTTTTCTGTGATATATGTACCATTTTTTTAATGTGTAATATTTAAAATTACAGCTGTACTTGGATTCACAAAATATAGTTTAATAAATGTGTACATAATTGTGTGTGCCCATCCTGAAGTTTCTTACTTTGGATGATTTTAAAGAACCTGTATATGGCGTTGAACCCAAAAGAAATTGCTTGACTCAACACAGAAGAAAAGAAAGAGAGAATAAGTATTAAACAAATTTTTTTCACCATTCTATTTCAACTATAAAAATTTAAATTTAACAATTTGTTTGTGAAAGCATAAAACAGTACAATTATTTTCTTCAAAGGAATCATTTTATTATTTTTCTTTTCTTTCTATTATATTCTCAGTTCTCAACTCATTTTGTGGGAGCTGCTAAGTGTAGAAGCTGCAGACTTTTGGGCGAAAAAACTTCCCTCTTCCCCTTTTAAAAGAAAAAAATACGCATACTATTTATTATAAATACTGTTTTTTCAAGCAATTTTCAAAAATTCAATTTTCGACATTCATTAAAACAATAAATAAATGAAAGTATGCGAGTTTATTTTTCAGTTATTTTCTGACTTCTAGGTAATTTTCACTATATTTTTAGCCTTTTTTGGATTTTTAAATACATGGCTTGAATGTTAGTGAGAAATGCAAGTCAAAATTTCCTTTTGTCTACATTCAAATTTTTAACGAAAATATTTTAATTTACTGCAATACTTTTCAACCGGTGTGCTACGGCACTCGAATTTGCCATAAAAGAAACACATATTGAGAAAAAAAACCTTTTTAGTCTTAAAATAAATTATTTAAAAAAAAAGGGTTTTTTAAGAATTTTTTAACGTAAGTTCTATAGATTATATGTATTAAAATTATAAATAATTATGCGAATATTTCATCTTTATATAAATTAATGTTATGTAATATAAAAATATACATAAATAAAAAGAAATGGTCACTAAATAAATGAGATTAAGTTAATTATAATTTCGATCATTAGTAAATATTAATTATCTTTAATTATTGACTCTTTTTTAAGTAAAATTAAATCAATATTTTAATTAAGTAAATGAATCCTAAATGGCTAATTTTGGGAAACTTTTTAATCACCTTAAATGCAAGCGGACATTTAATTACAGTTATAAATGTGCCATAGGATAAAAACGGCTTAAAACACTAATATATTACAATGTTGAGATCTTATTAGTTAATGTAAGAACATAAATAGGAAAATTTTTTCAAGATGCATGTATTAAGTATATATGTGTTACTTTTTTATTCGTCAAACAATCCTTTAGCGCATCTTCTAACTTATTTTAAGATGTTTTCTTAAGTATTTACTGCCTGATGTCGACACTAGCTATGTGACCAAGGTGCCCTAGTTATGGTCTCGAACTCATGGCCAGCGTGTCATGAGTTCGAGTCCTAGTGCCACTGAAAGCTTACCCTGTAGAGGGGCTGATGCACGTTAAATGTGTCGAGGCTAAAAGTTCTCCCATTGGCGTGATAGTGTGGAGAGGGGATGTCAGCTCAGGAGCTGTTCTCGTCACTTTACCGAGGCTCAGAATGACGAGGCCCTTTTGTTGCTTTATAGTTCGACGTTAACAAAAAACCACTCACCAGACAGTAGCGGTCAGGATTTAAGTTTTAAAAACCTATTTCATTCGAAATTAAACATATTTTATCTTATACTTTGAACTTTATTAAAACTAAACGATAACTTTTAAGGGGAAAAATTGCTATTTTTGATCCAAATCCTTTACCACTTGATGAGTCGTACTTTATCTTTCACACACTTGAAATGAAAATCGAAGTAATAGTTGAGAAATTCCTGAATTTCTGTCAAGAACAAGCATCATAGATGAAGCGTATCAAAATAAAGTTTTACAACACATGTTCTCATCAAATATTTGTGGTGTAAATCAAGAAGTAACTCATGCGAAGCGATATCAAGAGTTTTAAACATATGTTACTTTTTGAACGTATACAAACAAACAGTGAGAACAGAAGAGCAACTCTTAACTGTAAGCAAATCCTGTATCTCATCCAATATTGCTTCAGTCTGTAAAATCCCTGGAAGCAGTTCCAGCTACTCGATAAAGGCAACTGACTAAACATTCGGCAACTTCCACGTTGTGTTGATTCAGGTGCGCTCTTAGAGAAGGGAAAGGAAAAAAAAAAAACGGTAGTTTCTCTCTCTCGGAGGCAGTATATATTCCTCGAGGGCACTGACAGAGGTGCCGAAAGACCAGCCATTCGTCACTTGATAACAGAATGTCTCTACTGAGCAGAATTGTTTCTGACCGTAGTGTAATGTTTCTCACACTGAGGGACGCGCCTTCCTAGGGGGGTGCGAGCCTATTGAAAAGTCGAAAAAACAATAGATTATTTTAAAAAATTCTTAATTTATTGAAAGTAAACAAACCAAATAGATTCTGGCCTAATAAAAAATAAGACATTTCACTGACACTTACAAGTCTATCAATTTTGTCATTAATTCAACACTACTAAGTGAAGAACAACCTTTCAGTACTGGCGACTCAATTTTCAACCCCCCTTATACAATAATAATGTATTGAATGTATACTCTAATGCACTTTAACTCTCAAACTACAATACGATCTTAATTATAAACCGTACATCTTCACAAGATAAGTGTTAAATTTTGTATATATATGTTACTTTTAAGTAATATATATTAAGTAAATTACTTTGAAGTAATAGGATAATTATTATGCTATTTTTCTTTCTTTAATTTTTAAATTACAACAGATTGCAAAATGATATTGAATTAAAGATTTATTCCCTTCATCATCCATTTCTAAAGGTACAAATATCATTAGAAAACTAGTCTAGTCTATCTATCATATTCATCTCATCTGGCAAAAATTCTGGCGAACGTTTGCGTGAGTCTGGGCAAACTATCGGACGTCTGCGCAAAACATGTAAAAAAAAGCTGTACCTGGTACAATTCCATTCAGTTTGGGTCGAGTCGATACTTCTATAGCTACGAAATCTGTCTTGAATGTACATTTTATAATTTACGCGTTAGTTCAAATCCGAAGAAGAAATTTACGGCAGTAGATTAATACAAAATCATAGATATATATTTTTAAGTGAATATTCGATGAATAGTTAACGTACACGAAGAGCATGGTTCGAAAATTAAATCAAGGATATATTCTAAAGAATACTTAAATTTTGGATTTGCTATTACTATTACTGAAATATCTGGGTAAAACTTACATGTGTACTTACTATGTGTTAAAACTTACAAATCTGAAGAACAACATGCGAAAGTTGTTTTTAAAACCATAGAAATCATTTAGTCATGTTGGATGGAATTTTAAAAAGTATTATCTTGCTGAGGACAACTTGATAGCAAGTCACGAGTGGGTTAGGGATTCATTTCACATTACTTCAGAAGGGCTCTCAACTGCCGAAGAAGAAATCTTCATAGATTTCACATCTTTAAAGTTACACACTTTCACATAGTTAAAAGGCAATTTTGAAATAAATAGCCCTTTGAATTTTGGGTAGAAGTGGATGATGAATTTTCTGCACTGAAAACAAAAGCATTTCGTATACTATTACAATTTTCAACATCCTACCTTTGTGAAACCGGATTTTCTGTTGTGGCTGTTTTGAAGGCAAAATATAGATCCCAGCTAAATATAGAAAAAGAGCTGAGTGTCAATTTCTAATATTATAAGCCTTCCTTTGAAAAACATTGCTCTGCAAGACAAGCCCTTGGAAGTCACTAATAATTATTAAACTTGTTCTTATACTGGCTGAAGTATAAGAACACTCTTCACACGAGTTTATTATTTTTTTTAAATAATACATTATTCTGGATATAATAACTTAATTGAAAGGAGAGTAAAACCAAGTGCATGACAATGTATAGAAAAATGTAAAATTATTTTTTGAAATGAATGCTCATATTATTAATAGTTTTGAATGAACTGTAATTTTAAGCCTCAAAGAATTAGCATTTAGAATTAATGTTTAATAATGAAAAAGAATGTAAAATTCCAATAAAGAATAATTGTGTTATTTTTAATATTTAAAGCGAGAAAACTTCAAAATGTCTTAGTGTGGGATCAAGTGTGCACTCGATACTAACGTTAATGTTCCCGTGGAGTGTTTGTGTGTGTAACTCACCCCAATCCTTTTTTTATATAATTATTTTTACTACATACAATAAAAATCACAAAATTTCAGTGAATAATTTAACTAAGAGAAAATATATTTACCTATTTCAAGGACTTTACAATTTGTCTTCGAAAATTTGAGAAGAAAACCAATAAAATTGAGCTAAATTGTTTCACATGATCTTGACTTTAATAAAGGACACAAGTCACACACACTTTTCGCTAACATTCAATTCAGTGTATTCAATATAAAAATATGGTTATTAGTTCTAAAAAAGAATTGTGTTCAACGTTTTTGATTATGCATTATATGTTTCAAAATACTCATAAAAATAAATCTTGGCCAAATAATTCTTCAAAATGCTCAGTATGCTTATATATATATCATAAAACTCTTTCACATGGAAAAACAGATATATATATATATATATATATATATATATATATATATATATATATATTATATATATATATATATATATATATATTATATATATATATATATATATATATTATATATATATATATATATATATATATAATAAATATAAATAGTATATATATATATATATATGTATATAAGAATATGTACTAGTATATATATATGTATATATATGTATATATATATGTATATATGTATATATATATGTATATATATATATATATATATATATATATTTATATGTATATATATATGTATATATATATGTATATATATATATATAGTATAATAAAATAAAAGTGAAGAATAACTAGAACCTACAGTGCTAAGGAAGTAAAAAATTGGAATTCAGCAGATACAACAAATGTAGATACAAAAAAGTCATTGGACTAAACTGGAGACCTATTATGATTTCTAAAGCTGTCGCTGAATTAGGCTAGCGAATTAGGGTTAAGTAGTGCTTTGTGGATCCAACCTTCCCCGTACAGCAGAAATTTTCATCATAATAGAAAAAAAAACAAGTTGAAAAGTTAAGCCTAATACAACACGTGGTTGTAGAACCTAATAAAATCGTAAAAAGAAATTGAGAAAAGAAAACAATAATGAATCTAACAAGGAGAGGAATAATACATTTTTTTTTAAATAGAAAATATTAGAAAAAACTTACTTGTAAAACAAAAATCCTGAGGTCATTAATACATCCTACTGCAATGAGATCCTACGAGAAATGGCGTAAATGATTGAAACGGCAGCGCATGAAGGAAAAAACCGTGGCGCCACCTGGATAGTTATTTTGCAATTATACTAACCCCAAAGATAAATAATTAAGTAAACAAAACATAAGAAGTTTTAAATAAAATAAAGAACAAACTTCAGAATAGATAGTATCAAAAAGAAATATATTAAAGTAAAAATACTTGGATGATTATATACTAGAAAGTTATATTGCAATTAAATTAAACACATAAAATATTTTAAAATATTTTTAAAAAGAACTAAATAGAGAGAGAAGAAATATAAATTAAAATATCGAACTAAAATAAAACTAGATTTAATTAGAAATAGAAATATATTTAAAAATAAATTTACTAGGATAATTGTATTCTAAACAATTATTGCAAAATTTCACAAAATTATTATGTATTAAAATTTTATCAGTAACTAAATCATTGTTTCTTTTTATAAAATCTAAGATAATATTTCTAAATATTGATAGGTATAAGTTACTATCTCAGAAAGGCATTTTTATAATGTTAAAAACAAATGAGTCTCTTTTATCAAAAATATTACTTGAAAGCAAATTGTTCTTAACGTTTAATTGAAGGTCCAAAAAGTTAGCCGACACATAATTATAATTAGTTTTTAATAATTTTAAATAATGGGGATAATAATTAAAGCTAGGAACATAGTCAACTATATTACTAAAAATAATTAAGTCATCTATGTATCTAAAAAAGTAACAAGAATCGTGGCTAATACTTTCATTTTCATAAAAATGCGAGTAAATATTTGCTAAGCAGTTGCTAGCTGGTCCCCCTTGTGGTAATCCTTTAGTTTACTGATAATGAGCGTTATTATGGAAAATATAAGTTTCTTTTAATACTAATTCAATAATAAAAATATATTTATCATATTTTATTATCTTATTCAAAAAATATTTGCTATATGCTATTTTAAGAATCTTAAACATGTCTTCTATATCAATGGAGTTAAATAAATCTTCAAAATCATAGGTATAAATTGAAATAATTTTTTTACCATGCATATACTTAATAATGTCCATACTATTCTTAACTATAATAGAATTATCAATTTTGTCTAATGTAGATTGAATAATATTTTGCAGCTTCTTGCCCGGATGTGTAATATAAGTTTTAAAACCATTCGTAATAGTTCTAAATTTAACAGGATTTTTATGAAATTTAGAGGTTAGGAAAATATGTGAGATTTAATATCCCGAATACGTAAATCTATTTTTTTATAAAAAGCAGAGATTCGATTCAAAATTTCTCTTTTGCTTGAATTAAATTTTTTAAAAGCAGAATTATTATGATAATGTTTGTTTAGCATATTATAAAGCCACTTACAAATAATTGCATAATTACCCGGTACTTTATCAACATAAACGATAATAAAGTTCTTTGTAGGTCTGCAATTTGGTGCTTAATATTATAGTATGTTATATCATTATCAGTTTTATAGTAAATGTTCAGTAATTCATTTAACACTTTGCATTTAAATTCATTAAAAGCTACAATAGGAAGACTATTTAATGGCTAATTTTGTAGTAAAGTTACAAATATCTTTAGAAATTTGATTTTTGATAGCATTGTTATTGTTAGAGATCATTAATCTAAAACTATAGTACCTTTGGACATTATTTCTCTAAGAGTATATTATCTTTAACAATATTTAAATTACCAGTTACCACATGCTTGTGATGATCATTTATAAAATCAGAATAATCTTTACAATTACAAACAATATTATTATTATTGTGCAAATCAATAATATCATTGTAATTAAAAAAAATTGAGCTACCTATTTTTTTATTATATTTAAAGGCCTTCTTAATGCAAACGTTATTAATAGGCAGGCAATGAACATATTTATCAAATATATTTGAGAAATTAATGCTGTTATAAGATTTATATTCTAGTAATAGTTTTATGGTACAATTACTCAAATAAGAACTATTTACTAAATCTATATCTACAATATTGAATTTATGAATGCTCAGCTCAGCTTTTAAATTAAATCATCCAACAAGAAATCTTCAATCTAACTTCACTATAAATATGTAACTTTACTATTCCGTTTGCTTAAATACTTAATGCATAACAAGGAATTCCGTCCGCTTTTTGGAGTTTTATATGTTGGCGTGTTATTTTCTGGATTTATTCATGAATAGTATGGTACAATATAGAACTATTTACTAAATCTATATCTACAATATTGAATTTATGAATGAGAAAATTAATAATAATAATATGTATGACAGTCTTTTTATATGTTGGTGTGTTATTTTATATATATATATATATATATATTTACAACTTCCCTAAAAAAAAGGGACGGAGATAACCATACCAGTAAGATCGAAGGTCAGCTAAAGTAATATTTTAGGTTAAAAGAAACGTAATAAAAAATCTCTCATGGTTGGATTACAGCAAAGCAAACAAAATGTCTTTTTCAATTTGGTTATAGGATCAAAGATAGCTAATGAGTGTTTGAAGTAGAATCTTTCATTTTTGATGACGTAATTTTGCTGGATGATATATACAAATCATATCAGTTTAAATCTGTATTTTTTTTATTATGTCAGAAAGTATTTTGTTATGCTTAATTCCAGTAAATAAATTTTTTTAACCCTTTATTTTCGACAGTTTGAGAAACACTGAGTTTAACAATTACTAGTGACCCTATGTGGTCTTGTCATATATAAAATTATACACAAAAATTAACACTTATCTTGATAACTTGAATGGTTTATAATTCATTCCTTAAATGCCGATTAAAAATTACGCGATTTGCTCCCCAATGCCACCGTTGAACACGTAGACGAGCGTATGGGATGCATTTGGGGTGGGGTAGAAAAGGGATAAATAAACAAATCTTTCGAAATAAGTAAATCCTTCCAAACACTGCCGAGGTCATTTTATTGCATTCCAGAGCCTTTGGAATAATTTTATGGATAGCAGTGCACAAAAAAAAGTCGTACTTCGGAAAGATGTATACATACACACACGTCCGGGAAAATTTAAGCACTGGCTGAGCGAGACGTCTTTATACGCCGGCAGCACTTAAGGGGTGTTGGAAAGCTAAAATCTTATTTTTTTGACAATTTGAGATTTTTACATTTTTAAATTGTATAGATTTTAACCTTTCTAAAAATACCTTACTTGAACCCCTCTGGGGATATTTAGAAGCCTTTAAAATATATTTTTAAATATTCGTTGAATTTGGGCCACGGCCATTTTAATGGCCAAAATTGTAAACAAATTACTTTGTTTTTGCTTAAAAGTGTAGCGATTGATATAAACCAAAACATGTATCTTTTATTTTAAATTGAGCCTTTTATTTTTTTATTTCCCAGTCGATTAGAAGTGTCACTGTATACATTAAAATCAATTTATCTCAAAATGTAAATTTTAATGTGCGATGTACCTTTTCTGAGAAACTACTGTTCACAGGTATGTAAATTTTTTATGAATTATTTATAATGATGTCTAATATATACTAAAATGAGCTCAAAACACTCAAAAATTTAATTTTTACAAATTTTTTAAGTAAAAGATGGGTCAAATTTCGCAATGTTTGATAAAATATTTCATAACTTCTTAAAAAATTCAAAATTAGCTAAAAGCTCATTTTAGTATAATAAGAGAGGTGTACTTTAATAGTATGAAAAATTTCAAGCATGTACATAAAACAGATTTTGAGAAAAGGTACATCGAAAACAGCCAATTTAACATTGTCAGTATAGAGAGAGAGAGAGGTTTCCAACACCCCTTAAGAAGTAAAAGTCGTATCGTAGATTTAGTGTCAAAGTATAGTATTATTGAATTCAATGCATTGTTATGGTATGGAGGAGGGAGATGAAAATTATGATTGGATTTTGGGTCGCAAACATTGAAAGTTTGAGAAACATCGCCGTAGTGTATTATATGATTATGAGAATCAATTCTCTCTCTCTCTGGTAGTGAAAGGAGAGGGGAAAAATTCTTTATTTCCACACGCTGGGGAAAACAATAAAAACAATTCCCTAGCGAAAGAAAATGCATATCCAACAAGGGAAAAAAAGTACGTACACTTGCCAGAAGATATAATGTAGCTTTCTAAGCTTGGAATTTTTACAACTGGTACCGAAGTCGGCGACTGAGGTCTGTCATAATATTGTTGTAGCGAACAAGTGAGGGTGTTTTGGGACATTACGTATGATTTAGTAGGGAAAAAGATATAATGTGGGTTGAGAAATAAACGGAATCTTTCCTGAAAAAGTTTAAAAAATTTTGAAAACAAACTTGACTCAAAGATTTTTCTATTAGTGGGTTTGCATTTATACCGTTTTGATGATTATTTATAGGGCAGTATATTTCTTTGATGTTAGAAGTTTTTCGCAATATAGTTTTCTGATTTACGTATATACATGCATGTTGATTAACAACAGTGAAACATTCGCAGAACTTATCAAGGGAAAAAAATGAAACATGTGAAACTCATGGCTATATGTTAATGATATAGACCGAGCTATATTTCTCTTATTGGTAGAAAAATTTGGTTTTTGTTATAATAGATATTTTAAATTTAATTAATTATTTAAGTGTTGCTAATGAAATGAATATCTTATAATTATCAATAATTATTCCATTGCCTTTTATATATTTGTTAAAGATAGAATTAGATTTTTTGGGGCACAGGAGGCCTTGGCCCTCATAGGCTGTTGCGCCACTGAGTTAAGTTAAAGATATGATTTTCCTGATAATATTCGCCTACGTTTAATCTTAAAATTGTTTTTATAATTAATGTGTATTACTTGATTAAAATAGTTTTAAAAAATATCTTGATTACTTCTGAGGATTAACTTAACAGGAAACCTTCTGTGTAAACAATCTTTTATGAATAGCACTAATCCAATCAAAGTTAACACTGAAATAAAAATTTATATATAATCAGTATTTAATAAACACCTTAGAGTAAAATAGGGGCAAAATATAATTTTTGAGTTTTCCTGAGAGATTAAAAGTTTTTGTTATTATAAGAGAAAACATATATATATATATATATATGAAGTAACGACGTCAAACAATAACAGAAGAAGGGGGTTTCATATTTATGAACTATTAAATCGTATGATTTTTACAAAAAGGCCATTTAAATTAACATTTAACACTTAACAATTAATACATATCTTAATAGAAAAAAGATGGTAAAAGTAAAGTACGATTTTTTGTTAATCAAGTTTTGAAAAGTACGATTTTTTAAAATTTTTGTTTATATGATGATGAAAATAACGCATCGTTTTCTCAAAAGGAAATGAAACAAAAACAATTTCAAATATGAGTACCAGTATAGGCATTAAAAATCAAGTCTTTAGTTGAGTATTCTATAACTTATGCCTTTTGAGACGAAGTATATTCATCTTTATGAATCATTTTATGATCTTTGAGTCATCATAAAAATAAAGACTAATTGCATAATTAAAACAATTGTTTTTCGACGGATTTATCTTTAAAATTCTTTAGGAGAGTGTTAACGATTCAGCTGATTTTTAGATGAGCAAGAATTACACCGACTGAAAATTTTAAGAGCCAAAATGATTTTTTGTAGAACATCTGTTATAACAGCACAGAGAAATACATTGAAAAGATCAAGGGACACATAAAACCCATTTACCACATATAAGAAAACGAAATCGATATTGTAAAGATTGGAACCAGAAGAAATAGGACGGTTAAAAGTAAAAAAACAACAAAACAAACAAAAAACTACGTGAATCAGAACTTGAGAAAATTCAATTTTGCACGCAGGTCACGTGACTTGCGGGAAAAGGTCACGTGATTTGCGATATTCCGAGGTCAAAACAGTGTCAGCCATTTTGTCTTTTTAAAAAGCACGCTGTCTTAGGCTTAAACTCATACATGATTTGTGCCATTTTTTCCCCTCTTTTTCAAAAATGTGAATTACTGGCTTGTGATTATGCTGTCAGGAATTTGTCAAGTGTTCCAACAAAGGCAGATGCTTGAAGAAAAAAAAGTGTCATTAACTAGTGAACAGAATGAAATCTGTTGTTTGCGTGAGAAAAAATTTTCAATTTTTTGTTGTTCTCAGTCAAACCGCAAGAAAGGACTTCTTTATTTCACTCTTGAAAAGATGCATCGGCGAATTTAAATACGTCACAGTGCGTGATAATGCATTGCACGCTTTGACGCAACGCGGTTTCTTCCTTTTTAACCGAATATCGAATTTCAAAATTAGTTGGAAAAAGGAAATGATACAGGAGGGTTGCTCATGGTGTGTGTGCTGATGACAAATATAAACTACTTTGACAAACGCGATGTGATTTCATATTCATCATTAAATTTGGAATTAAAAAAGTTTCACTTTTCTCTTTAATTGACATCGTTATATTAAATTTAGTAGCAATAATTTTATGTATTGTGACATTTAGTACTGATAAAATAGGATCGGCTCGACGAACTTTATTTCTGGGAATAGGTTTGAGAAAAAGAGAGACAAGTAACTCTTAAATGTATGATTTTTTTTTGAAGTTTAAAAAATCGTTTTTTTATAAGAATGTACTCATACAAGGTTACTTAAAAAATAAATAAAAAGATCCGTGTATTGAAGGTTTACTTTTGGAAACATACAGTATTTCCCCAAAATCTGGCATGTATCCAATAAAACTTTCAAATGCAGCATCAAACGGTGATAGTTTATCACAGTGGTTCTTAAACTGTGGTCAATGGACACCCCGATCCTTTCCAAGGGGGGGGGGGTCCACAAAGATCTCTCATTAATGTTAAGATTTCCTTCTTTTATAGATTATAAAAGTCCTCGTGGAGAAAAATTGAAAGATATGACATCCTAGACTGGTACACTAAATTATCCCCATTAAAAATATTTCGAAGCAATCGAAAGCATACGAACCACTGGCTTACGAGAAGTAATTTTTTTCAATTAGATAAATCATTCCTTCATTGGAAACCCGAAAATATATAGAAAATATCTCTCCAAGTAACACACTTAACTTTATCACCCCCACATTCAAATGTCAATAAATAAATAAATAGAAAAATTAATAAATAAAAAACCTTACCCACCAAAAGTAATGTTACGTCACATTTCTTTTACACATGATTTATTTTTTTATAGTTATCAACGTGCGTTCGGAAACGTACACATGCACATTTTTCAATAAAATTAAATGGAAATGAAATGTAGTTAATTGGTAACAAGATGCATTTAAGGATTAAGAATTCCTGTACAATCTAATCATAAATGAACAAACTAAAAATTGAATACATGCGAATATTTTTAGGTAACGTTTAATACAATATTTTCCAATCTCGATAAAATATTATTTTCCTGCTAGTGTTATTTATGTTATAATCTATTCTTTCATACTTTAATATTGCTGATGAGATGTATCTCATTTAGAATAACTTATAAATCCGCATACTCAATAGAAAATTTTCCATTAGGCTCTTGATTTAGTGTCTCAGAGTGGGGTTTAAACATATGAGGGCAATTCAGAAACTATTCATTTTTAATATTTATGTATAATTTATGCTATTTTAATTGTGATAGAATTATCAATCATCATTATTGTTTATTTACATTAGAAATTCTGCCGCGTTGACGTACATTGTTTTTACTTTTTCATTCCGGCACTATCAATCCAAATTCTGTCATATTTAATCATATTTTTACAAGATTCATTTCCATTAAGATTCTGTTGCAGGTGTTAAGAGAAGTACCTGACATCGGGCCATTTAACATTACAGTATAGGAGGAAAAACGCAAAACACATTTTATACCAGTAAAAATGAATAAACTCGGTTAAAAACGCAAAGTATGATAAAAAATGTTGCTCTCTAAAGGATAGTGCAGCCAGAATATCATATTAATGTTTCTCATTTCTTTTATATCTGAAAAAATGTTCCAAATTCTGGTCCTATTCTTTAACATTAACCGAAGACAGCCTTAATGTATTTCGAAAACTCATTTCCCTCGTCATGATTCATTAAATAATTTAAAACTTGAAGTTTAAATTGTTTCCTTTGTCCTCTTTTTCAGAATATAATAATAACGGATCTATACAACTGTGTTCTGTCATTTATCATACATAAAACAGGATTTTCACTTACAATAGTTGATGGAATTAAAAATTATGCCTCAAATAGTTAAAAGCTGAAGGTGATTAAATATACAATTGTAATAAGATAGATGATATTAAAAGTTGAAACAATCCCTCTCACACATGAATGCTTTCGAAAAAGTCTTTTCTTTAATAAATCATGTAATTTATGAATTTATGAAAGATAATTCTTTGTCTTTTCATTTTCAGAAAAATCTTAATTATGCCAGGATTATCATACAGAAATCCTGCTGCCAGTAGGTAAGAAAAAATATTAGACATCTAGAATACAAAAGGTTAAATATCTTTAGAAAATGTCTAAAGATGTTTTATTTATTTTAATGACTGTTTTGGGCACACACTTCTGCTCGTCATATAATGATAAAAATTGCATGAATATTCAAGCCATCCAATAGATCTGGATTATGAGAAATAAAAGATTAAGACAGAATACATAAAATAGTTGTGGAGAAGGAGAGGAAGTGAGTGAGAATGAGAATGAAATGTATACGTAAAAACATATTACAAAATAGGATACAATTAATTATTCCATTCGTACATAGTAATAATTCCTCAATTTCCATCTAGCTAAAAATTCGAAACTGACGTGAAGACATTAAAGGATTTAAAAACACCTGTGTGTTGAGAGAGAAAATTTGATTCCTCTAGCCGAACTGATTGAGAAACAAGTTATTCCAAACAATCCCGCCGAGAAGGAAGAAAGACAGCAATAGACAAGAGTACACAAAAAGAATGGGAAGAAAAGAAAGAAAAGCAACCTGAGCAAACACACGAGACGGGTTGCCTTTCCCGTCACCCTTCAGGTTGAACAACAACGCTGTCAACTCGAGCAGAGAGGGCATTTTGTGGAACAGCGTTCTGCCTGCCGCCAGTGCTTTGTCATTCCGGTGTGAGGTGCGTAGGCGGCCTAAGGCGTCAAAGGCGGCAACACCCTGCATTCGGGTGGGCGTCGAGCCCTCAATCAATCTGACCTAATCAATTTAGCTATCTGTCGATGCATTTTGGTTCCGCCACGTAATCGAATCGGCAAATTGAGACAGTCAGGGTGGCTAGGGTTGTCCAGGTGGTGGGAAGGGTTTTTTCGGGGTGTTGCCGGGCATAGGTGGAAATTGTAATAAAGGGGAAGTGGTAGAATGTCAAGTTGTTTGAAATCTAATTAATGAGTGTATTGAAATGAAGATGTATTGGGAAGCAGGAAACAAGTAATATGGTAATTGGAAAAGAACAAGGTAATTTTTTTTTCTAAAAAATGCTTTCTCTCCCCCTCGAAATTAATCTTCCTGGATTGTTTTTCTGCCCATATAATTCTTTCTGCCTATGAGAATGAAAGAAGAAGTTTTCTATTTACAAATATTAATTTTTGAAAAATAGCAAAAACAACTTACATTTTTTGGTGTTGGTTATTTTAAATATTTTTTAATTGCATTGTCATACTGGAGAATAAATAAGTAAATAAGCTTTGTAAATGAATATTTTTGAGGAATTTGTATTTAACTTTATTTTTTTCTCCATGGCATTTGAAAAGTTATGACTAATTTTAAAGGATCTGTCAACCGGCAATGAATATGTAAGTGTTTTAGGCTTGCTGAGTATTGTTCAGTTAAATTCTCTTAACAAAATCAATACTGGTATTGATGTTTTTTCGAGCAAATTAGTTTTATTTATTTATTGAATGGTTGGTGTAATTGCTGAACAGAAATGTTTTTTTATTGGACTAATGGCTCCAAGATATATATACCTAGTCCTGTCACACTAATGTAGCCACCACGTACTTTCGATGCCGACGTTAAATAACCAACCACAGAAGGCAGATGGCAGCATAATGCAGTTCAGCGTGTATAAAGGGTGTGTGAGGGCTTCGAAAAACATTGCAATCGTTGAAGTAATGCGAAAACGGAGTGATTTATCCGACGTCCAAAAGGGCATAATTATTGGCTTTCAGACCTAGGGTGGAATCATTTCCAAAACGGCTAAGTTTGTAAACTGTTTGCGTGTTATCGTGGTAAAAGTATATAATGCATGACAAAATAGGCAGTCCAAAATCAGTGACGGGGCAAATGTGGTGCACCAAGGGCCATAGATGACAGAGGTAAACGACAGTTACGGAGGTTTGTTAGGGCGTATAGACGTGCTACCATTGAGCAACTAACCACCCAGATGAACCAAGGGGCTACTAGTAGTGTCTCCCAAACTACGGTTCAGCGAACGTTGCTGCGTCTCCGAAGCAGACGCGTTGTTCATGCACCTATGATGACTGTTGTTCATGGCAACGAAGGCTGGAATTTGCTTGCCAGTACCAAAACTGGGCACCCAGTGATAGGTGATAGCAAGGGCATAGCTGCCGCCGTATTACCCGTATCAATGATACTGGGTCCCCAAGCTATTTGGGCCCCAAAATGTGTAACTACAGTCCACTAACAGAGATATCAAGATACGTGTTAATTTTTGTACGTAATTTTACATATAGCAAGCATGGGGGATCACTCGTAGTTATTCAACTTGTTCTTAACTTAGTATTGTTAAATTAATTAACAAATGCATGAGAAACATTTATAAGTATATTATATTAGTTTAAACGGGCCTGTCAGAACGTATTTTGTTTACTTTTTATAAATTAATAATTTTCTTAAATAATCTTTTGTTTTACACTTTGATATGCTTGCGCCTACCAAGGGGGGCACGCCCCATAGTTTGAGAAACGCTGGATTAAGGTCCTTGTTTATAATATACACATACATGTGTGTACTGTTGGTCATACAAAATTCAACACCAAGAAAAACAAGAGGTGTTAAAGTCAAATTTATTAGAGAAATAACGCACAAAACAAAAGCGAAATAATTGAAAATACAGGCTTCTGCGGAAATTTGTATTGAATGCTGTCGCCAGGTTTTCTAAAATCGCTGCTTTGCCTCTCGGCAGTAATTAAAAGAGGCTTTGCGTGCAGCGACCGGAGGTGTATGTTGAGTATCTGTTGCTAGTTGCACATAGATTGAAAAGCGATGATGATAAAAGAACAACAATTTTTTTTAAAATTAAGGGTTTAATTTTACTTATTTAAATAAATTCATGATATTAACTATTTTAACATTCGTTGACTCAAAGACTAAACCTAAGTTTAACTGATAAATTAAAATATTAGGACATATTAAAATATACTTAACGAGTTTGACAAGTGATAAAGTGATTGCAAAATACAGAAGCCGCTTTGCGATAAGAAATTTGATTGGACACATTTCTGAAAATTATCCAAATTCGGATGTATTCACTTTATACATTAATACTTATATATTAATACACAAAATGTAAGAATTTTAATAATTGTTACAAATATATCTATGGTATAAACCTTAATCCCCCCCTCAAAAGTATTTTTTGGAAGGTTGTGGAAAACGGGGAAGGTCTTCGAGGTCGTCCGTGGGGCCATTCACCAATTTTAACACATACAATTACCTCATATAATAAAGAGAAGATCACGTTGATACCTCGAGATCTAAAATTTGGGCTGAATTCAAGATGGTGAGTTACTCTAAAACAGGTATATCAAACTCATTTGATATCACGGGCCACAGGAACTATTTTACATTAAGTTGATGGCCGTATGATTTCAATATTCAAACAATTAATAAAACAGGATTTTTTGAATGATTATATTCAGTACGTATAATACTAAATGTATTATATATTATACATACATAATTCTTTAATATTTCAGTTTTTTTTTAAGCTATACATGTTTTGTATTGTTTTGTAAAAAAACAACAGTTATTATACGAAATACAATTTAATGTTAATTTTAGAAGATATTTGACATCGTTTTTTTCTCCCAAAGCAAGTCATCAATATTTGGTTGAACATATTGTGCTGATGTCATTTTTAAAAAGATGATGATAATGTTGATAATTTAATCTCGACCTTTCTGAATTTTTGTTATTTTTCATTAAAGAAAACGGTTGCTTGCATAAATAAGTGCTTCCGAACACAGCCGTTATATGCGTAGCAAATAATAACATTTTAAGAAGTCGATCAACAGATGAGTATGTATTAACATCTAGAGTTTCCACTTCGAAACATTTTTGCTTCAGCTAAGAATCACAATAGATTTCAATTAATTCCATTCATAACTTTCCATCAACAGTTACTATATCGATAGATAGAGGTGAAATTGTAACTCAAAAGTTTTAAAATCAGAAATCATTCGATCGAGAGAATTCCATTTCTAACAATTTAATTTGGGAAAATATTCTGTAAATTTTAATTTAAGTGATTTAATCAATAGATCCTTTTTTTAAAGCTTTCAAAGTGAGACATGTTTTCTCTTTCGGTTTGTAATAATTTGTCAGTATTTATTTTTATTTGAAAGCGTTAATATTATTAAATAGCATTGGAGCGAAAGGCCTTGAAGAGCTTAAGTTAAGTTGCCATTGGGAAAAGCCAGGGGCTTAACCCAATGTTCATCTTTTAATTCAGCACCTTCATGATTTTTTTTTGTTTCCAAGAAAAAAATGATTTTATCCAGCAATTTAAAGAATCGTTTTAACACTTTATGAGTCAAAATTCATCGAACTTTTATGTAATATGGTTGTGTGTGTGGTCCATAAATTCTATATCTTCCAGAAAGAAAGCAAATCGACGATGCAAAAATCCACATGCTCGAATATAGTTTACAATTTAACTGACTATTTTAAAACATGTCCAATACATATCTAAATACATGACCCAAAACAGTACTTGCTACGGAATAATGCAATAAAAATGTTCAAAATTACTGTTATGCTGTTTGCTTTTTTCTTCTTATCTTGAAATTCTTTTAATAATATTGGTCATGGTAAGTGCTCTATCAGTTGCAAGATAAACCAACTGTTCCAAGGATTACTTACTCTTCATCAAAATTTCCAAAAGTGCAACATGTACATAATACATGATACAAGAGACTCGACTCGACTATAATTCTCGACTATTTCATCCCTTCTGGTTACAGAATTTCAACTTAAAATTACGCTTTAATTTTTTTTCTTACTTGTGCTGGACATATTATCATATTTAATTGAAACCAAGCCACCATCGATTCTAAGCCACACCCCAAATTCACAACAAGTTATTGTGAAAAATGAAAAATAGTGTAAAGGGGTTTATCGATGCCAAATTTTAAGAATTTAAAATGAGAACTAATAAGAAGTGGATTATTTGTTATTTTATCAGTATTCCAAACTTCCGTAAATGGTTTCGATCTGTGCTTGCGATTAAAAGTGATAATATGTAGTTTTACTGCAGTTGTATTGTCTTCAGTTGCCTAGTGGTCAAGTCCGAGTCATGAGTTTGAGCCTTGTACCGCAAAAAGATCGGCAATGCAGAGGGGACTGAAGTACGTTAAATATGTCGAGGCTCAAACGTCCTCCCGTTGATGTGGTGTGGATGTTAGGAGAGAGGGTGCCAGCTGAGGTATCGTCTTCGTCACTTGACCATGTTTCAAAATTACAAGGTTCGTGGCCAAACACCCTCGAGTAGCTGAGCAGTTCGACATTAACTTTCACTCACACACTCCCTCAACAAATTTAGTGAATACATTTTTTTCATTTTTGAAGAGTTGATTTCAGTTCTGATAGTTCGTCTTCACAAAGTTTTACAGCATATTGATCATAGTTTGTTTTCTGATTTATGTCATAGTGCCTTTTAAAACTATGCTCCTTTGAAACTGAATTCAAGTTTTTGGATATCATGCACAATATTTTATTCTCGTTTAGGGCATAAAAATGTTGCACTACCCATTTTTCTTGAAAATTACGATGCTCCTCTTCAATTGATCTTTCATAACTCATTGCTGATAAAGTTGAGAGAGAATTAGATTTATATTAAATAACCTTTTAGTTTAATATAAATAAAAACCAAAATCCACTTTCATTCACAAACGATTGAGTAAACACTGCTCTTTGTCTTGGTCATCTCAGGGGTTTTAAATTTTAAAAAAGTAAATCTTCAACATTCTCTGACGCCACTCTATCCGCCTCTCACTGATTGGACTCTTCAAAGAGAAATAAAATTCGCACACACGATGAATCGTAGTGCGATCTGTAGCGAATAGCATGCATAAATGTATTTAAAAATTTAATAAGAATTTATTATAGTAAAATATTAAATGAAAAAAAATTAATAAAATATTAAAAAAGATTTTGATTTAAAGGCTATTTCTATAATTAAATAGAATTTTTTTAAAAACAAGAATGTTAATATGTTGTAAATTTTATGAGTTAAACAGAAATAAATTTTAAAATATAAAAAAAACTTAAAGGATTGATATTTAAAATTTTGTAAAATGTCTCCGCGGGTACAACTTATATGTTGGCGGGCCGCATGTTTGACATGCCTGCTCTAAAGTGTAATAATATAATATATTTCATTGCGTATGCTGAAATGTAATGCTATTGAATCCTTGTAAATTTTTCTTCTATCTATCTATCTAACTTTCATTACAGTATCATTATTTTTTCATGAATTTAAAAAAAAATAAATTCCAAATTGTATGTAAGGACTTAAGAGGTTCGTAATAAAAGATAATGTCTTACAAAACTCCTATAGTGTCTTCTTATAATTCATGTTTTATTTTTAATTTTGGTTTCCAGAAAAAAAGCTGCATAAAAAGATTTACGATTGAATGAATCGTATGATTAACCCTTTAAGCAATTTGTGTGCCCGTACAAGGTATTGGCTACCGAAAGTTGGCTGCAACTGATTTGAACGTACGCTGTACGGGCACTAATATTTTTTTTCTTTCCTTGATTTATACTTATTTTTAATTCTTATGGTGTATTATTTAATGAAGAAATTTAGATTATTTTGAAAAGGGAATGCATATATATATATATATAGTTTGTCTATGGTACCGAGAAATGATTTTCGTCCGGCATTTTTTTGCGTCGAAGACGCGAATTAGTATGGCGTTTAGTTATAAACAATTAAAAAATGTGCTTTTTTTAAGCATTTGGGTAAAAAATGACCGCTTAAGAGGTCGCTTAAAAATTGACTGCTTGACCTTGCCCAGCTCTTGGAAAACTTTCTTGTATAAATATTCATCCTCATTATTTGTTCAAGATTCAAAATTATGAAGTCCATCTGTAATCCTTGCGTAGCAAAGCTCATCCATAATAATAATAATAATAATAATGATGATGAACCTATCTTAAACTTTTTCAAAACCGATTCTTAGGATATGGTTGCCAGAGACTAAATACGTGATTTTTTTAAAAGTAAAATGACTTTTTTTATACGGGACAACTTTTATTAGTTAATTTGTATATTTTACTAAAATATGCTTATTTTTTTTCTGGTAAGTTCGAAATTTATAACCTCGAATGTTTTTTCCGTCCTCCTTTAACCTTCGATGCCTTTGGTAAACAAGGCCCGAGATGTCTCAGGCTTTACTTTCGACTCATCTCCTTTGTCATTTTCCCTACCTCTATCTTTTTCTTCTTTTATTTGCATTCACAGAATTTAGTCTAGATAACACATACTTATTCGTATAGATTTTTTAATGAATTAATAAGTGTTTGATTGAGTTTTGGCCAACACAGCTCTTACCGCAGTAAAATCAGCGAACCAATTAAATACGAATGTGTTGAAGGCATTTTTCTCTAACCCTAAAGTAATTTCTGGTCAATATTATGACTTTTCTCTCCTCTTGAGATTTTTTAAAATTATAAACATACAATGGGAAGAACCACATTCATTTATAAAAATTATCGTGTATTTATACAAAAATAGTCCTTCGAGATGAAATACATCATAAAAATATTACAGAAGAATCGCCTGCATGCAAAGAATGATACATCTACCTACTGCGAATGTTATTATAGGTGGAAGTACATCAAACAAGGCTCTAATCTTAGTAAATCTTCTACGAAAAACAAAAAGATTTATAACAGATGTTTATTATCTCTGTTTGTCGAAGTGTGTCAACATCCTCGTTGTATCATTTTGTAAACATTCATATCAACATGCTGGGTAAATAGGAGTATCCGACGTTTGATACACGTTCGATTGAATCTTGGGTAGTAGATAGGTATGGATTTGATGTAAAGGATGTTAATATGTTTACAAGTAGGGATGCTGTTCAGTTTTTCAAGGTAATATATTTTCACTTGCTTATCATTCAAATCGGCTTTCAGGAAGTTAATAAGTTCATTATTCATTGAGAGAAGAAAATATTTAATAAAGTTATTTTTGAAAGTTCGTTTCATTTTTTAACCCAATTGGGGATTTGTGTGACACAATTTCTCTCGATTCAATTTCTTTCTTAAAAATATTCTTTTATATTAACTGTAGAGAAGAATGAGCAGACTTAATAAAATTTCTTTCACTTTTTTCAGGTTTGCCGAATCTAACAGTATAATCCAAAAAAAGATTTTTTAACTGTATAAATAAAGTTCCTTACACGTGATTTTTTTCATATTTAACTCGATAGTTATTTCATTTCTCTTCCTTATGTGTAATGTTTTTATAAATTCAGTAAAATTTTTGAGGTTTCTGACTACCTCAAATATAACCCCGGTCAATTGAATCAAACACAGTTTTCAAAAAGGTTTTATCCTCCTATAGAAGATAAAAACTCCTGCAATGAGCCAAGAGTTCAATCAATATTTTTTTCTCATGTTTTTCACACATGAATGATAATAGGGATAGTTCTTCAATTAAGACGTTTTTCAATAGTGTCATTAAATAAAAGCTGAATTTAAATTCATTTTTCCAAGGAATTCCAAAATATTCATTCCTTTAGGCATTTCACTTGTTGATTCTATTGGAACAGGGGTGGCTAACCTTTATGAGTCAACGTGTCATTTTTTCTAAAGAAATGCTCAATGAGGTATAGATGTACCGTCAAATAATTTTGACTTGTGATTATTGGGAAAATAATAAAACTGGGACAACACAGAGATCTACTTTACTACAGAAAAATACATTTTGTATTTTATAGTAGTAAATGTTTTAGTTGAACGTTATTATATAAAGTAAATTATACAATATAAAAATAAATATGTATTATTATATACAAATTATATAAAGTAACTTTAGTGTGATTTATTCTGTTGCAAATTAGATGACAAATAAATTATATTAGGATTGGGTAAGATGTTACTTTTAGCACAGAATACATGCTGAGTTAGTCATCTCCAAATGGTTTCTAAGCGAGTTTTCAATGTTATTTTTTCATTTCTAAAAATAATGACTCGTAGACATAGGTCGATGAGTATATAGTTAAAATAGCATAAACCTGCATCTTCAAACAGTTAAACGTGTCTGAAACGGAATTTAATGTTTCCAAAATTTCGTTACTGGCATTTTTATTTATATTGCTTGCTAATATCTTTCTGTTTCAATCCATTCTAACTTTTCCCTTGTTTCAATAAATTTTTGAACCTTTATTGAACTAGAATAGAAAATAATAAGTTGCGTTTCAAATTCTTCAATTTGTATCCGATCAAATTGGGGCAAGTTCAGTGTATCAAATGATGTCACATCAGGGTACATAATAAACTTCTGATAATTCTTTGAACTGCGGAAATCTCACTGAAAATTCCTTGATTGAAGAATCAATCGTGGTTGATCGTTTCGATCGGTGGCATGCCCAAAATATTGTACCGCGTGCCAGTGGTTCGCCATCCCTGAACTAGAAGGTTCACCATCCTTCTTTCTTACTGACTGTTCCTCCATCACTGTAATACGTAGCTTTTGCTTGCTTCCAGTCTTTTGGAGAGATAACAGACAAAATAAAAACTAAGATTATTGCAGGCTTCCAACAAAAGAGGTGTATTATTCAATAGCAAGAGACAAACAATATCTACTGATATTGTTGACACGTGGAGACTTATAAATAACAATTATTATAAAACAGGGATGGCGAGCTTTTATGGGTTAACGTGCCATTTTTTTCTAAAGAAATGTCTAACGTGCCGTCAAATAGTTCAGACTTGTGCTTATTGGGAAAATATTAAAACTAAATACTAACAACTCAAAGCTCTTTATTTTCTACGAAAAAATACATTTTGCTATATTGTAGTAAATGTTTTAGTTGTGCGTGCATTTCAAATTTAAGTAACAGTGGTGTGACTTCTGTTGTTGCAGATTAGATGATAAATAACTTTTATTAAGGACTAGCTGGTATATCCGTTCTTCGCACGAGGGAATTGAAAAATTAAACAATACAGATTGAAGGATAAAGAAGTTTTTAATCAGTTAATTTTACGCGAAATGCATATTAAATTAAAAAAAAACACATGTTTGTGTTAAATTTTAAGTATGTAGATCTAATAACTGATAAAAATGATTTTTTTTTATTTATAGCACCCCTTAACTCTCTTGTGGGTCGATTTTTGAAAACACCTTCCTAAGCTGATCTCTGCCCAGCAAAAACAAAACATTGTTACAAATTTTGTGTAATGAACGCTTGAAGAAGTGTAAATAATTTATATCTAGAAGTGTAATACGTTATTATTACTTTCTGTTGTTATTCTGTTAAAATTGTAATACTCGCAAGCAACTCCGTTCCTTAAATTATAACTGCGATTCAATGGAAACAGCGAAATGTTGGCGATAGAATGAAGTTAGCAACACTTGGCAATTGATTGAACTGTGCAGAAGTCGATATTCTGTAATGCCTGCAGATTCCTCTTTCCATTTAAGAGCACCTCAAAATCTGCATTCTTTATTCATCGCTTCTATTTTTATAAGCTTGTGGCTTTCGTAATCAAGAGTTTCGTCCTACTCGAATGCAGCTTGATCGAATACCCCCCACGTGTTTCTTGTGAATATTAGACGTCGCTGTTGTGCCCTTTCAGCAGCAGCAGCACGTTTGCGAGATTCAGCTGCTTCAATGGTTTCTGTATCTCTCTGAGACGCCTTGTAAGTTGCATGCTGAAGACGCCGAGCTTGGGACCTCTCTGGTGTCTCAGCAGCTCTGTGAGCTGCCTCACGCTCCGCCTGTTCAAGCCTTCGCAGTTCGGCTTGTGGAAACGTTTCGTTAAATCTAGCTACTTTCTTAGCTCGAGCTGAATTAGGGTGTTGGGAAAGATTAGACTTACGCTTTCGCGGCATAATTCTTAGTAGGTACTTTTTTTACACTTCCAAAAAATACAGTACGGCAGTTATTATTTTTATACTTAAAAAATGCAATACCTGCCTATTCAATTAAAACTATAGCGTTATAGTTAATTACAAACCACAAACAAAGTTGCAAATTTGTCCAAATGATGTAGTGTAGTGTGAAAGACTTAACTTATCTACTTTAAATACCAGAAGCGATAAAAGTAAGTTTTATTCTGAAATAAAAAAAATAGTGATTACACAGGAAAAAATTAGAATCGAGCACGCAGTGGTGCCTAGCGTAGACAAAACAGAGGGGATCGTTTTGCTTCTAGATATATGCTGACGTGGCCCGCCAGAAAAGCTTGCAGATGGCAGAATGTTTTTCTACTTAATTGACAATTATCGTTATATTTTGGACACTTCACACAATATCTTTATATCTTTATAAATTATAGCCTGTGTGTTATTCTGATTTATAAGCGATATTATTGTAAAGTTTCATTAAAATCCATTCAGTTGTTTTTGCGTGAAAGACTCCCAAACATCCTCACAAACTTTCACGTTTATAATATATATTAGGATTGTAAGATGTTACTTTTAGCAGAATGCAAGCTGAATTGGAGTCATCTACCAAACGGTTTCTAAACGAGTCTTTAATGTTATTCATATCTGAAAATAATGACTCGCAGGAAAAAGGCAAATGAACATATGGTTAAAGTAGCACGATCTAATTTCTGCTAACAGTTAAATGTATCTGGAATCGAATTCCATGTTTCCAAAATTTCGTTACTGGCATCGGCTGCGCACCATGACCTATCATTCAATTTTCTTCGTAATACTTCATAGTGCACTTTGTTAGTTTGAACTAAAACACACACCGTTTCCATCGGTGGCGTGCCCAAAATTTTGTGTCCCGTGCCATTGGTAAAATTTTGTGTCCCTCTTGTAAGATAACTCAAATAAAATATTAATTATGATTTAAAATATTTGCATTGACCATATATCAACCGTTTTTCAGAACTTGTTTTGTCTTTATGTATGAGATATTTAAAATGTAATAATTAAAAAAAAATAAATAAAGAGAGAAAATGAAAGAGTAAAAAAAAAAAAAGAAAAGAAAAATGGAAAATATAATACAAAACAGAAAATGTTCTTTTTCGATTTATTGATCAGGCCGAAAGTTCCCTGTTTCTTGACTATCAGAGTGGAAACTTAAAAATTTTTTAGCATCTAATTTCTTGCTTCGATCGTACAAAATAATTCTGGGAAAACTATTTATTTTAAAAGTATATTTATTTCTCTGCATCTTTTCGAAGGCAATGGACTTTATTTTGTAATTTTTCTGCGTGATCTTGAAACCTAGATTTAATTTTCACATATGAGCCTTATTTTCTTGTAAAGTTCAATTTTGCAAACTTTTCAGATTCTTTTTCAAAACTGATTGTGTGTGTGAATTAGATATGATACTAAATAAATTTTCTTTACAAACAGGTGATAGAAAAACCCGCAGAATGCTTTATGTGTAGTCATTTCATTGAAATCATCAGAAATGTGCTTAATGCTTCCTTGCTGTAAGTCTTCCATACTACGATTTCTTCCCGCGGTTTTTTAATCACAGAGGACGACTGATTGAAATGTGATTCAATAGTAAGTCTGGTTGACGTCTGTATGATACGGATGAAGAGTGAACGCCGAAGTAAGGTGGACAGGTAATCATTGAGAAAAGATGTGAGGAAAATCGACGTTGGCAGCTCTAAATACTAGTAGATTATTTTTTTTTTTTGCAAGAGATGTGAACTTTTACATGCTCTTGTTTCAATTTTTTTTAATGGATTGTAACATCTTGAAGGTAAAATATTCGAATTTTGTTTTAAAATAGAGGATGCAGATTAATATTGAAGTAAATTTTTAGTTGTATATAATTCTTGGCTTACCAAACATTGTACTGCTGTTTCAGAAACGTACATTTTGTTCATTTCTGAAAATACATAATACAAATCACAAGAAAAATCTTGTGACAAAAGCTGCAACACCCTTCCCGCTTAAATTTTTAATTAAACAATTTTTTTGATTTCAGTTTCCAGAAGTATTAAACATTATATAATTGAGATATTTATTAACCCATCGACAGTGTTACTTTAAAAAAAATTCTCTTGTGCATGAAACTAATCAATGCAGCGTCATACTGGTTTCTATACGTACGGACTCCTATCCACAAATTATCATTTCATCTTCAATCCTAAGGACATTCCTAATGGCAATTGTGGTCCTAATTTATAAAACTTAGTAAGGTTTTGCATACATTCAGAAAAGTGCAAAACTGCTTGCTTCTATTTGGTATCAAAAGAAGCTCAAGCATCAATTTATTACGTGAGAGAAAAAACTGATCCTTAGAGTACCTAAGTTCTCTAGAAGAGATGGAAAAGATTATGATGGTAAAAAAACTTCCCTAAAATTTTGCAATTAAAATATCCAAACCGTAGGGTCAAAATTTTTTTTCAAATTGAGGTTTGACTCAAATTTTGCGAGTTTTTTTTCGTTTAACTGAAGTAATTACTGTACTAGATTAGTTTTTTCAAAAAAGGTAACTGGCCCTGTCTTTCTATTTTTGTGAAATATGTTATCTGTTACGAAAATGGAAATGTAGTGTTTGGACTACTGTTGGCGATGGATTATGGAATATTGGCGCGAATCGGCGCATTTACGGTGGCGGGTTACTGTGTTTTGGAGGGGGAAGGTGACTGAGCGAGGCGGTCAGGAGAGAGAGAATCCCTTGTATTTTTGGAAGCGTGGAGCGCTTGACCGGGATTTGGTGTTAAGGAAAGCGGGTTAATTTGATTGAGAACCGAAGCATGGCACGTGGTTTTGCCGTACCAAGAATAGAGTTTCTTGGGAGTGTTTTAACACGGAGGACTGCTCTTTGGAGTGATAAACGAGATAATTGGGCAGGCTGTTGAGAAGTAGTTGATTATATGGAGAAGGGTAGAAAGTAATAGCGAGATACGAGAAGAAAGAAAAACTAAAAAATAATCATAAGTTTCTCTATTTTCCATTAATTTTTTCTATAATTCAATTTCATTCTGGTTGTATTCTATTATTATTAGATTCACGGAAGTAATTATTTTACGGGGATCACACATTCGTTAGTTATAAAAAATAGTACTATTAAGTAATAAAAAAAATAAAAACTACAATATTTATTGAAAACAAATAATGGGTATTTATTGAAAAAAATAAAGTACCTTGAAACTTCTTTCATTTCTCTACATAGCCATTTCATACATTTAAAGAGTTGTCGTATTTGTTCACGAGTTTCAGAACTCCAAAATTACATACTTTTCTGCCCCAGTATGTCAAGACAGGTGGGGTCAATGTATTCAAATAAAAAACCGATAATCCAAATCTTGCTCTTCACGATTCTTTTCTGTAAATTGTGGGAAAAAATGGCAAAAAAATTTCGGTGGTAAACGTTTTGGAAGAGATGAAAAGTTGGAGAATGCAGTAACCACACACTTGGTTTAATGCATTGACGGTAGAATAGTATAGCATAGGAGTTCTGAAGCTAGTGAACCCACACACAAATAAAATAAATTTTTAAATGTAGGAAATTGATGCGGATCATTTACGCAGTGAGACTCAAGAACCACTAAATCAAAGCCTGAAAGACTTTAAGAATTAATTTATTAACATTAAGACAAACAGTTAAATGACTAAACCTAAACAAATTAATCCAATATTCAAACATGATAATATCTTAAGAAGCAGTCATAATCCCTCGATCTCCCTTGAATAAGTAGATCACATGCAATTTATATATTAAGGAAAAAAACTGATGTGCCATAAGAGAAAATAAATTTATACAAAGCTTAATGTAAATTAGATGCGGCAAGTTCGCAATGGAAATTCCAGGTGAGACAGAAAATTGAAATAAAGCTGGTTGAAGATTTATTTCCAATAGAAATGATTATGCAGAGAAGTGAAGGAATCTTTAAGGTATGTAGCAGAATTGTTATTTTCTAATATATATACTGTGGTTTTCATTTTTTTTATAACTAAACGATCATTATTTTCTGGATGACCTTAGTAAAATAGGAAAAATTTTATTCAAGCAATTATAATTAATCGCGATTTTATGAACAGATACCTATCTCTCAAAGGATATTTTAAGAAAGTACTGATTAATCACAACTCAAAACAGTAATAAAATTGGATAAAATATGAACTAGCATTGTTTTATATAACAAAAAATGCGATAATTATCTTAGTTCTGAAATTGTTGAACCTACTTCAAAAATTTAAGGTCGTTTATACACACACACACACATCGCCCTATTATTTAATCACTAATTGCTGAAACCATTTTACTATAACAACAAACGTCTCACATCTTTTGGAATTTTTCCTCTAGGGGTTTCTTCTTGCTTGTTCTTTAACTATATTTTCTGAACTCTAGGGCAAAATTTTTAACTGAAGCAATCATCACCGAAAGTTTAAAGTCTTGTCTGTAAGAATTTAAAAATTACTTCAAGGTATCTACCTGGGCACGGTGGCAAGTTTTTAAGATTAGGATTGTGTGTAAGTGTATTTTTTTATATGATTACGACGCGTAAAACAATAAATAACACCAATTGGTGGCTTTTATGAGGATTTAAATCCGTTAAATGAGGCAACTTATAGTCAAAATTTGATGGAAACTACAGCAAAAATCATGTAATGCTCTACATGAAATTCTACGAAACAGATTGAAAAGTAATAAAATCAAGAAACTAAAATTTTACTTATATTTCTAGTTACAAAAATTTTATGGCTCATCGCTCATTTTTTATAATGAAAACTTTACAAAATACTTGGGTATCGATGAGAAAGAAACACAAAAAATTAAACAGTATTAATGTTTCAGAGCTATAAGTAGTTGGTGGATCATTTTAATTATAGAAATATATAAAATTTCAAGGAAGTACAAATAAAATTGCATTTCCTTTAAATTTTTTACATAACTTTGTAAAAAAACTTATAATTTATAAATTCAACACACTTTGACTAAAAATAAATTCTTCATAAAAGCATTTAAAGTTTTAATTCTTACTTGACTAATTCTTACTAATAATACTTAATATCAGGCCTTTAAATTCCTTAATTTTGCAGCATAGAATTTCATTCTTCTTGTAGGTTCTGAGTATTATCAATGCAAAATGGTATTTAAAAATGAACCTCTTGAAAATTGCGGGTTAATACGAGAACTTCTGGGGACGTTAACTCAAAGATAATTTAATAGCTCTTGTGTAGTTTCTGTTACACTTATTGGTAAACTAATTTAAATTTTGCAAAGCTAGCAGTGAAATTTATGTGTCGAGGAGGCATGAAGACGAAAAACAGTTTCTTAAAATTGGCCTTTAATAATCAATCATAAAGTCACTCTGCTCGTTACTGGAGCGATAAAATAAACAAGTTCAAAAATCAACATTACCAGAGACATCCGATATTATATTATATTCGAACCGTCATCTAATATTGTAAAATTAATTTCTAATCTAAAATGGTGATGCAACCTGCAGTTGCATTGGTTTGCATGCAACCAACCAGCCTTTCTCCTTCTAAAAGTTAAACCACTCTCACACTTCTTATATTTCTGTTTCTCCTTCTTTTTTGAAAAACTAACATGAGCCGAGTTTAAATACTCGCTCGATTTGCATGGTAGTTGCTGCCAACCACAAATCACGAAACTCAAAAAGATCGGGTTCGAATCGGTGTGCTTACTTTCATTGAGATCATGGAACGGGATTGGAAAAACAACACAAGGAGATCATAAAAATTTGGATCCGACTTTTTTAAATGTCTAACAGTTTCGAAGAGCGATCCTATGAATCAATCAATCGACCGACTTATGTGATTATCTAAATTGAAATAACTTTATAATAATGTCTCACTTTTCTGTAATATAATTAATTACCAATTTATGTTAGATGGGAAGAGTTTGTATTATTGAGGTATTAATATTTTCGATGTTTGTGGCTTTTCCTTCTGTAAATAACTCTCAACACACTAAAGAGATCGTACTATTTTATTAATTTCGGATGTGAATGAGCTATAAATAATTTAAAATTTCAACTACAGTTGAATTTTAATTAAAAGGAATGATTCTTGGATCAGTTAAAAAACCTAAGTATAAAAGGAGATAAATGACTAAGAATTGTAAGTTATATTAAAAGGGCATTTTAAGCATATCAACTAAAGTTGCGGTACTTAAACTGTGGTCTATGACAACCTGTAGGTCCGCATCGCTTTTCAATGGGGCCTACGGATTCTCTCCAATAACTTTGAGATTTCCATTTTTTACAAACTGTGAAAGGTCACGTTGAAAAACTGAAAGATGTGCCATTCTAGACTAAGTTACTAAATAGTCTTGAACACAGAATCTCTGCTAGAACTTGTATTTTGACTAAGAATATTAAGTCGGGAAGGGATATTCAAAATCTTGGGATCCGTGAGTGCGGAAAGGGATGCGATGGAAAGTTTAAGAACCACTGAACTAGAGATACGAGTTTCCGCTGTAGAGAAGTAAAAGAAAATTTTAAATCCAAAAACCATCAAGGAAACCATGTTATATTTAGACTACGTAAGCTTTTGATTAAGAAAAACACAAAAACAAAAGTAGTGATGAAGGCATACTACGAGAAAACTACGACAAAAGAAATTCTTGTGAAATAATAAATAAATATTGTGTAAAATGCACAAAATATACATCCGAGGCTTTAACGTACTATCTTACACATGCACATTTTTGTTTACTTATTTCTTCCCTTCTCGAAAGTAACTTCAACAAACCGAATAATTCTTAACGTTGATGTTATAGATCTGAATCGGTAACAGAGAAAAAGTGGGAAAGAGGCAATCTCCGCTCATTGTCAGGTCCAGAATAGAGCTGCCCATCATGGAGGGAAGATTAAGGAGTGATCCTCATCTTTATCCATGGAGGAAGAAGGAAAAAATCTTGATGGATGAGGACAGGATGCAATGGTTTCTCCTTCCTTTGATCAAGTTGGCGATTGGAGAATGTATTACGAGGAAAAAGAAAACATTGGCTACCCTGTGCATATAGGAAGAACGTTTTGAAACATTCTGCATCGATCCTTTTCTAATGCACATGTCGTCACATATGTTACTTTTGCATTTCGAAGGATTTTTTAAAAAATTTTTAATTGTTTATTTGAGATTTATATTTTATAATATGATATTATAAATATATATATTTACTAGTCGTTATTAGCCTGCTTTGCTGAAAATTTAATGATGTTATAAGATTATACATTGTTTTAAGTTATTGAAAAATCTAAGTCTTAGCATAAGCTTTCAAATGTACAGAGAAGTATTCTTATGGCCCTAACCGCTTGATTTAAAAAGAACAGGACTGGAATTTCTACAGCGAAAGGTGGCTGCGGTAGCCCAGTGGTCAAGGTAACGGACTTGTGGCTGGCATGAAATGAATCGAACTCGATTCGAGTACCACTAAAGACCAGCCGTGTAGGGGAGCGATGCACGCTAAATCTGTTCAGAGCTCAAACGTCCTACTATTCGTACCATTGGTGTGGTAGGAGAGGGGTGGTGGTGCAATCTCAGGTATCCTCGTCACTTGACCATGGTTCAAAATTACGAGGTCCGTCGCCAAAAACCCAAGAGTAGCTGAATAATGCGACGTTAATATTCACTGCAAAAATCATTATAAGCGGATCTCTACTCAAAAAAAAAAAAAAAAATTTATACTTACCAAATTTTAATCTGTAGGTCTAACTGTTCAAAGACATAATTTTTTCTATAACACCACCATAACGCCCCTCGGGAAGTGATTTCTACAAAACTCGTTCTTCACGGATTTCTACTCAACAAAAAAAAAAGAAAAAAAGAAACGTACTTGCTAAGTCTATAGGTCTAATAGTTATATAGATAACAATATGTATATAGATGTTTGTCTCCTGTATATAGATGACAAAAAATTAAATGTGTATATAAATAACTGGTTTACTAAACCATAATCATCTCGTTTTTGAAGAGTCATAACCGTGAAATAACCGTTCCAATTTGCTGGATCTCTAGCAGCTTAATCTAGAGATCCTCCAAAATGTTTGAAGATTGGTACCTAGTTAATGAAGGGCTTCTCTTAAAAAAATGTGGTTGACTTCAATTTATACTTTGTTAGTAAAGAGATAATTTAGATCGTTGGTTACGAGGCCTATGATAGTCAAGCACCGATTCCTCTAAAATTTCGTCTTGCGAATTAATGTGGACTTATGTACATAAAATGAAATCGGACTTCAAAGTCTCCTTTGACATAATGTTACACTTGAAAGAGTACCTAACCATACCTAGTTCTACTCTTATTTCTTAACCATGGTTTTTAGTTAGAATATGCATATCTTCATTCTTCGAATATTTTCATAAATAACTTAAAAAAAAATAGTCTTGCTGAGGGAATTCAAATTAACAGAACAGAATAAATTTGAATCAAATGAATGAGCTTATATAAGAACGTTCTCAACTCTCTACTATATATATCCATTGCAAACCTTTTTTTTTCCCGTCAGAGTAGATTTGTGAAGAGCTTACAAATGATATTTTATTTTCTTCAAAACAAGATAAAAAAAACATAAGTTCTATTTTCCATAAGCAATAATTTAAACCGAGAACAAATATCTCACGAAGAACTTCAACGAATCCGACCAAAATAGAGGTCATTCCGGTTTCTGTTAACGCATAAAGCAACTGATATTTGACCATGACCATTAGCAAAATTCATAAAGGCGATGTCTTATCTTATATTTGCGCATGCAGCCAGTGTGCTTTAAACCCTATATCTGCCGACCTTGAATTAGAAAGAAGTATACATATTCAAATGTAAAGAGAAATTTCTAAAAATTTACGAGTCCCTGAAGATATTTTTATGATCAGTGCTTGCGCTTTAATGCTAGAGAGCTTTCTAGAAAAACGTCGGTAAATTTGAGAGAAAACATTGGATCGCATTCTTTCACGAGATAAGAGCATTTGTAATGGCTCCACGAAAGTACACACTGTCTTCAGCATAATTATTTCTTAAAAAATTATTGCTCTGAGAATTGCTGTACTTGAATACAAAGTACTACCAATGCAATGGCTCTGATTTTACAGCGTCCTTTCAGCCCCAAACTGGGGTTGTTAAAAAAGCAATTTATGAACTAGAATAAATAATCTCGATACTATGAAAAAAAGTTGATCCATTAACTTCTCATTCATTTTCATACGCACAAATAATCAATTTTTCCACGCCCCTTTTTAGCTGTATGCTGTTGTTACTAATGTCACCTGACTATGTCAGATCGAGACCTACGAAATTCATTGCGGCAAAGGTCTGGATGTACGCCTTAGGGATGGCGATTCTTTCCGAAAAAGATAGATTTTTAAATCGATTCACAAAAAAATCGAGGTCTGAAAGATCGATTCCTAAAAAATCAATTTTTTTTTCAAGTTTGCATTTACAATGCAAATATAAATCCAGTTTATGACAAACAAGAAAGTTACTATTAAAATGATCTCTTATTAGTAAAATCGGAGAATTTTTTTGTTCATTTGACAATTACAATTATTTTTATTACCATATCAAAGTATCAGGTATAAGAGAAGATATTTATTTTCTAAATGTATTTGTTGCATTAAAAAGTTTAGAAAATAGATAATATAGCTTATAGTTCTCCCAATGCTTCATATCTAAGCTTTTTAAAAACAACGGCCCGTCAAGTCTACTGGAACCCAAAAGGTTCCGCTCATCACTTGCGATGTTGCCGGGAATCGGAAAAAGGCGCTCACAAGGAACAGATGATCCCACGACAGTGGCGCACACAAGGGGGGGGAGGGGTCCGGACCCCCAAAGCCCTTGATATTTTTTTCGATTGATTATAATTCTAAGTATATAGTACGTAAAATTTAATTATTTGTTACTAATGATTAATTTTATTAATTAATGCTAATTATTTATTCAATAATTAGTTTTTTACTGTGTTTTGTTCCCGAAAATCGACAAAATCAAAAGGAGCATAATACAAGAATGGAGAACTTTCGAACCTGGACCACCCCCTTTAAAAATTCCTGTGTGCGCTACTGTCCCACGATACTCATATACATCATGGCTATTGAGTGAACGTGATGATAAATAAGAGTTTTTTTGTTCTTGCCATTTAATTAACCCTTTAACCACCAACACTGTAACATTACCGGTTTAAAAAATAGTACATTCAACTAATTGTAAATAATTTTATGGTTTTTTTACTAAAACAGAAAAAATCGAATGTCGATTTTCTAGGATGAAATATCGATTCACTGCTACATATCGGTTTAAAAAATCGATTTTTTGGCCAGAGAAATCGATTATTCGATTAATAGATCTCAGATCACCATCTCTAGTACACCTGTCGTTAACCGTAGCTTTTAGCACCATACAGGTGAAAGTACGCTTTGATTTTCGGTTCCACCCCAATTTTGAGGGGGAACACCCTAGGGGTAACCAGGGGCCTTCCACCTCTTTTCCCCTTTCATCAACCTCACGAGAGGAATTGTGCGGCTCGATGGCTATTTGAAACAAACTTTGCTTGTGAAACAAACGACATTCCATTGCAGAGAAGAGCATATAACACTATTTGAGAAAGGATTGTAGGATCACTTGTGTGATGTTTGAGTCGGAGTGATACTACCATTTGACACTGTTGACAGGAATTGGTGAACCATGGCCATACAGAGTATCAAGAAGGTAATAGTTGATCGAGAGTAGTACTGCGTGATCGTCCTATTGGTGCTCACAGCCGTGATACCTTTTTAATTAACGATCCAACGTGTAAGCGGAACGTCAGTGACTACAATGACCATCGACAGGTGATTCATGGGAGGTGAGGTCACATCCATTGAATGATTCCACCGTTTTATACAACCAGGCTCATTTTTAGTGGTGGGGAGCACTTTTAATCTGAAATCTCATATAATGGACTAAAATTATTTTCATCAATGAGTTTCGTTTTGGGTCTAGAGACATCTCCTAGATAGCGATGGGATATTCACCTGACTACCATCCGTCATAATACAGCCTGACCACCAGAAATCATGGTATGAGAATGCCGTTTGGCGTTACTTTTGGACTTTCTTGGTTGTCATCCGGGACACCTTTACCGCATGGTGGTCTATCGACTAGATACTAGACCTGTAATGTTCCGACCAGTGCCGTAACGGAGAATATTAGGGCTCCCTTCAAAATCAAGTTTTGGACCCAAATGCGGTTCTTACAAAGGATTGCGTACTTGGCGTCAGTCAGGCTTTGGGCCCCTAGAATTCAGGCGATACGGGAGTGTACATTACGCCAGTGATTCCAACTACTTGGTATTTTACTCCCCTGTACACGCATAGTGGTATTTTATTTCATTTCAAATCATGGCGCATAAGAACTTGTAGATCATTCAGATTAACATGCTACATTCTTAATTTTTCTGTGTAATGATGCCACACATGTTAGCTTTTTCTTTCCAGAGTAGACCGAGCTCACACAAAAAGGTTTCAGAGGAAGGATCGGCAACCTTGTAGCCGTAGCGTGGCAAACCAATGCACCTATATAATTCAAGTTGTCCCACTGTAGGAAATATTTGGAATAATTCGATTCCCGCGACTGTGAGTAGATAAGTATAGCCGATTCTGTTGTAAAGGCGGTTGCAGGCGGTCGACGACGACGCAGAGTCGAGTTGTTTTGTTCCTGCTGCAGAGTTGAGTTGTTTTTCTCATGCAATGGTTTTGGTTTTCGAGTTGAGGGGGTGAGTTGAATTGTTTTCTCCTACAGCTAAGTTGAGTTGTTTTAAAAAAATGTGCACAAAAAATGGAAGTATGGGAATGTGTTGAACGTGCTCATGGCACCACTTATTGATTATAATATACACTAATTATAGATTTTAAAATGATTGAAGTAAATAACGCTCAAATAAAAAAAATAATAAATGCAGATTCAAACTCACGGCCTCAGATCAAAATGTCTCCATAGGACAATAGCTTTTCAGTTACGCTAACCATTGTCATATGAAGGCATACAGACCTGAAGAAAACTTATGTTTATAATCTCATGAATTTAATTTTGCAGGCGAAGCAGATGGCGACGTGTTTTAAAATCCTTTTCTTAATAAAAATGAAATAAAAAATATTTAATTTATATTATTTTAATAATTTGTAAATTTTAATTCAGTATAATGATTACATACACACACAGTAAAGATACAAAGTAAATTGATTATTCAGAAAAAAATGCCGCAGTATACTCGTCATCAGCATGTAAAAGATTTCCAAGGTAAAGAGATTAAAGGTACTTATTACGAAGGAGAATTATAAAAAGTTATCGAAAAAGACGAGGAATCACTGAATATTTTGTTAATTTTTAGGCTATACTGAAAATTTAATGATTGGGTGACTGATATTCAAAAAGTATAAATAGTTAAACTTTTTTATTACCGACTCATTTTAAAAATGTCTTTCTACGTAACATTACCTTCTGATAGTTCTATGCATTTCTTTCCAGAAAACAAAATATCTCATTTCAAAACTCAATTACCCTCTCCCGTTTGTTTAAATGGTGAATGGGAAGTGGGACTGTCTGAAATCATTTACCCTAATTCTTGGCTTAACGTAAATGAAACTAACAATTATTTTCTATACAAAGTTGGTGACGGCAATATCTCTTCAACTGTTAAACGAACAATTGATGTGGGTTGTTTTGAAACAATGTTAGATATTATATCAGCCGTACAACTTGCTTTACCCAAAAATCCTAATCGGTTCACAATAAATTACAATAAAGCAACAAAACGGGTGAAAATTAATGCAGTTTAAGGTAGCAGCCATTACTTAGAGAATTTAGGCGAATTGTTAGGATTCAAACGCAATGCAATTATAATAGGTAACATGAGAAAAGCGAATTCGTTGCTGATGCATGGTCTAATTTTTCAGTTTTTTACGTTTACTCGATCTAATCCCCCCAAATTGTGGGAGATACACAGGCTCCTTTATTGCGAATCGTTCGTACTAAAGGTCAAGATGGGGAAACGATTAGTCAATATTATGATAGACCTCAATACTTACCTTTGGTGAGACACTCGTTTCAAACTATTCAATCTGAACTGAGACTCAATTCGGGTGATTTTGTTCCCTTTGAAAGAGGTAGTGATCATAGTGCTTCATTTTCGCATGAGGCAAATACTATAAATAAAGCAATGCATTTATCATACCCTCATTTGGAGATAAAAGACCAAGATGAGTGTACCATACGTTTGCTGTACTAAAAGATTAGAAAAGACCATTATGCAGGTCAAATCGGTTCGGGTCTGACTCATTACAAGGGCATTAATTTTCAAAAGGGTTATGGAATCGGAGGAATATTTCGTCGATTGTTTAGAGAAGCTTTTCCTTTTTTAGTAAAAGGAGGTAAAACTATTGGAAAAGAAGTATTAATGACAGGGAGTCGTGTTGCCTCTGATGTATTGTCAGGAGAAAATTTTAAAGAAGCTGTAAAAACAAGAAGCAAAGAAAGTGGGAAAAAATTAGCTCAGAAAGCTATTGATAGAGTTCAGACTATGGTAGGGAAAGGACAGTATAAAAGAAAGCGTAAGAAACAGAAAAAATTCATTTCATCCAAAGCACGTAAAGTGAGTGCACGTGACATTTTAGACTCGTAAAAAAGGCATTTATTCTTAAAGATTCTACTGAATGTGTTAAATCTGAATTGGAACTTATCAACTTACCAGGAACTCAAACAGTTATTCAAGATGTGCAGTGAAATCCATTTCATCCTCTTTCTAACGTTTTCGATAACGCACCTGTAGAATTTCACATTTCTGGAAGTGCAGAAGATTACATAGATCTCAGTCAAACACAATTATACGTAAAAGCGAAAATAGTAAAAGTGGACAATACGCCTATTACTAAAGATGATACTATAGGACCTGTGAATTTATTTCTACATTCATTATTTTCTCAAGTAGATGTATCCTTAACTGATCGCGTGGTTTCCGATTCCAGTAATACATATCTCTATCGATCTTATATTGAAACTCTCTTAAACTATGGATATGACAGCAAAACTTCCCAATTAACGGCTGAACTATTTTACAAGGATTCTGATGATGGTCTCAAGAAAAGAACCGAATTTTTTAAAGAAAGTGCAACCACAGACATGATTGGTTGTATACATTCGGATTTATTTTATCCAGACCGTCTTTTACTCAATTTAGTGGATTTGAAAATAAAATTTATACGAAAAAAGCCCGAATTTTGTTTGCAAGGATCTGAAGGATTTAAAGTTGTTTTGGATCATGTTTCTTTATTCATACGAAAAGTTCGTGCGAATTCTGGAGTTATTCTTGGTCATGCGAAAGCACTTGAAAAAACAAGCACAAAATATCCCATTAACCGAGTTCTGTGCAAAGTGTATTCGATTCCTAAAGGAAGCATGTCTTTTATTCAAGGTAACATATTTTCAGGCCAAATGCCAAAAAACCTTTTTGCAGGATGTGTAGATAATGAAGCTTTTCACGGAGCATTTTCAAAATCTCCTTATGAGTTTAAACTTTTTAATTTAAATTTTATTGGAGTGTATGTGGATGGACCACCAGTGCCTCACAATCCATTAGAACTCGATTTTTCTAAAGATCGATACATACGGGCCTTTCAAACTCTATTTGTTGGGACAGATCAAATGGGTCAAGACAGAGGTATATTTATTTCTAGAAAAGAATATAAAGATTCAAATAAATTATTTGGATGTAACCTCTCACCGGATTTATGTTCTTCAGGAGAATATTTAAGTCTGATAAAAAACATAGCAATTTGCGATTAGAATTAAAATTCAGCAAATCTTTAGAACAAACCGTATGTGTTATCGTTTTCGCCGAATTTGAAAATTTAATCGAAATAAACAAATCGCGAAATATCTTGAATGATTTCGGAAATTAAAGAATGGATGTAATGCAAATGTATACAGTCTTATCTCAAGAGAAGACTACGTCCCCCTATTTTCAAGGTGTTTATTCTAGAGATACGCTCCCTCCTCTGCAAGAAAACATGTGTGCTATTGTGAATTCTGATGACTCATACAACCTGGAACACACTGGTTAGTATTATTTGTAAATGATAAAAGAGAATTAGAATTTTATGACTCGTTTGGACAACCTCCTGTATTCTATAACATTAGTACTACTACCTGTTTAGATGTATTATGGAATTCTAAAGTGTTTCAATCTCCAGCATCCAATGTTTGTGGGCAATACTGTATTTACTTTTTATTCAAACGCAGCCAAGGCTATTCTATGCATTATATTTTGAATCAATTGTATATTAATGATTTTCAAATGTATCAATTTGTAAAGAAGCGATATGGTGTAAGATTTGTATTTAGAAAATAAAAAATGGAATGAAGCTAAATATTTGTGTGTCTTTTATTTTATTTTTTTCTATTCCCCCCACAAAAAATTATCATTCATTTTTTTATATGATAATTTTTTTTCTTCTCAAAAAATTAATATTTTTTCTATGTTAAATTTCTTTTTCTCTCAAAAAATTAATATTTTTTTCTATGATAAATCCCCCAAAAAAATTAATATAATTTTATTTAATTATCTATTTTAAACTTTTAAATTTTATCAAATAAGTATATTTTTCTTTGCTAAAGAAAACTGTTCAAATCATAAACAGACAATTGAGACAATTTTTTTTAAGCAAATGAGTGTCATTTATTTCAAAGTTTCAACCATGCATTTCTGCGAGCATACATTATTGGTTTCTTGATAATTTTGTTATTCTGATACAATTTTTTATTTACATCTAGATTTTTCGGTAAATTTACATCATTCAAAGCTCTTAAAAATACATATCTTCCTTCAGGTGACGATTTTCGATTCCGTAGAAAATCATTCATGAGGAATGCAATATTACTTCCTGGAATAACAGTCTTTTTGTAAATAATTTCACCATCAGAATTCCAACTGAAAGATTCTTGAAGCATTAAAAACTGGAAAATATTTTTTGCTTTTTCTTTATACCTAGCTGGAACAATTCTGAAAATTTCATTCTCAAACACTTCTTTTTCCGTCTTTACTACTGACTCTTTTATATTTTCTTTTAATGATTCCGTTTCTTGATTTTCTGATAGAGGTGTTTCATTTGGAATTGATTCAGACTCTTTTCGATTTTCGTTAGAAAATTGCATATATTTTTGTAAAACTTGTAAATAGAGAATTGTTTTTTCTTCCGTTAAATCCTTATTATGGAGAATGTTTTTCATGCGTTGATCAAGTTCCGATAAGGGTTCCGTTACTTGAACTCTTTCTTCGGGAACCATTAAAACCTCTTTGCTAAATTCCATTTTGAATTAAAGAACTGACGACGGAAATAGTCGCAGGTAATAAAATAGATAGGAATCCTTCTCCTTTTTGAATTATAATTTTCTTTTTCTCGTAAAGAGGTGCTTTTTGTTAGAAAGCTTTCTTAAGCTTTCTTTATAGGGAGATAAGCGATTTTTTTTAAAATTTTAGTCAATGATATGTTACTACATAAAACATTCAGCCCACAATCGCACAAAGTTTTTGTTTCTTTCTTTGAACATTTTTTCAAAATAGATTTTGGATTTTTTCTTTTAGAAATTAGATTTAAGAGCTCTAAAGTTTGTTCAGAACACACCGGCATCTTGTGAACTAATGAATATTCTTTGAGCAATTTGAATCTATTTATTTACTTCAAAGTAATGGGTTATAGAGGTTGATATACATAAAAAACATCTCCAGGAAACACACCTGTGCGCACACGCAAGGATTCATCAGTTTCAGGTTTTAAATCAATGAGTAAGTATCCGTACGGTTTTGTTGTGGCTTCTGCGTAACATTCTTGAAAAAATTTCACTTTACGAGGATATAATTGGCGACCTAACTGTGTAATTTGGGATTGATCTCTTCGATTCTTAAATAATACAAGATAATGAGCGTTTAAGGAAATTTCTCTAATTTCTTTCCCTTTGTGAAAAATATTCTATACCACAAAAATTATACTTAAATTTCTGTGATGCGAAAATTTTACAAATAATTTTGTTAATTGGGGATCATTTTCTAACTCACCCATAAGATCGTCTATAACAATTAACGCATCCGAATACTGGTGCAAATTAGAGGGGATATATTCATGAAAGGAAATATTCGGCGTTTCTTCATACAACGCTTGGTAAACTCCATAACACCAAATTATTTTTTTAGGAAAAGATTTAATCATTTTATTTTCAATTAATTTTTAACGAATTGACTTTTACCGCTACCAGCTGTCCCAGCCAAGATTAAAGTAAATGGATGAACTAATTTGAGAGAGTCCATGATTAAACTAAATAATTTATGAATGATGTTGCTATTTATAAAACGAGTCACTTAATTCTGTAAATTTCAATTTGTGTGATAACGAAAGGAAAATTCATAAATTCTTTTCCTGTCCGCAATCATATCTATTGTTCCTATCTTGATTCGTTACCAGATAAAAGTGAGCTCGTGATATACATTCAGTAGAATATTTGCTCATAGTATTGTAACGACGTCACATTGATGCGAGCCACCCCCTCCACACATGTCTAGTTTTATGGATTAGAGCACGTGGCTTTGGGCGTCATTGTTCATTGTTGGGATTCTGGTGTTCGACGTCAGTGGGTCTGTAGTCTTAATGGGCTGGACGAATCCCCACTGCTCATCCTTTGACCTAGTTCGTCTGATTCGATACATTGGCGCCTCAAAAACGGTGGGTGGTAAGGGGATCAGGTGTTTGGGCGGGCCTTATGTCACCAGTGAGTGTGAGAGGGTCAGAGAGAGAGCTATTGTCAGAATCGCACCAATAGGGACGCTAATGAGTCTGCGGGTCGTTTGCAAATTTCTGCTGGGCCGACCAATGAGAAATGACGAGGGGCGTGTAGTGGACCCACCCCTAAAGTTTAAAAGGGGTTGGTGGGAGATATCCATTATAATTTGCTCTATCGAATGTATGTATTGCGCCTGATCGTCACAGAGTAGCAGAACACACACAAAATTTGATTGCTGATTTAGTAGTGTGTGTGTGTTTAGCAACGTTCTATAAGTTCTACGTCTTCATTATGTATACTTGTAATATTTGTGAAAAACACTTCGTTACAAACTTTGTTTTAAAACGCCATACATTACAAGTTCACGAAAAAAAATGCTGTCCTTCAATGTGCGGACTGTATCAAAAAATTCGTTCGAGAAAGTGATTTAAAAAGGCACAAAGACTCTGTGCATTCAACCGAGAAAATTACTTGTAAATTTTGCGATATATCCTTTACCCGTAAAGACAACTTATTGAAACATTTGAACAATAAAAGATGCGAAAGAAAGTTGGAGAAAGAAGCGGGAAAAAGAAAGAGAATGGATTTGTTTGTATCTCAAGTAGGAAAAAGAAAACACAGTTGGGCTGAAATATTGACCACGCGAGGGCGCTGGTGTGTGCACATCTGTATTAAAATTGTAAAGATCGTTAGTGTGTGTATGGGTAACTTGTATCGTAGGATGTAAGCCGCATCGCGGCAATTCGTATCTAATTAAACATTACTATACCTAAATTATCTTATTATTGTGGACTGTCTAACTAATTCGCCCGGATACACACTCCTTTCGTTTCGAAATAATTATGGACATTGCTTCGTTTATAATTCGCAACATGGTGCATCGGCCGGGAAGGTCATTCGCTTTGTGATGGGGGGTGAGTACTTTCGTTTTGTCTAACTTTGAATTCGGTATTTGTCTAGTTAAGCTTATTTCTCATCATTTCTGATTTTGGTTTATTCGTAACTGTCGGTATTTCGAAGGTTGCTCTGGTATAGTTTTGTTTATTTGTATGCATATTGTTAAGCTGAATTTTGTTTGAAAGTTGTACTAAGTTGCATTCAGAATTGGTGTTGTCATTTGTATATTTGTTTGCAATTATAGTGTTTTGGTTTAAAATGGATGCAGCAAATAAGGCTATATTAGAAAGAACGAAAAAGACTCGGTCTGTTTCGAGATCCCTCGCGACAAAACAAATTAATAAATTAGAATCCGAAATAAGCAATACAGCTGATAAAACAACAGTACATGAGATATATATGCAATTAATTTCTAAATTTGAAGAGCTGAGTACACTCGATAAGGAAATTGAGAATTTAATAGATATTGAGAGTCTAGAAGAAGAAATCGTAACTCGCGAAGAATATCGAGATAAATTTATAATTTGGAAAATCCGTGCTGAACGTTATGTAGAATCAGTTTCGAACACTGCTATTCAAAATTCGGTGGAAAATCAACCACAAAACATAACACTTCCTTTAAATAGTACAGTTAGTTCTATTTTAACAAATCAACCGCGTTTACCTAAACTCACATTAGAATCTTTTTCAGGCAAGAATATCAGTAGTTTTCCCAGTTTTTGGGCTAGATTTAATTCCGCAGTACATGAAAATTCGAGTTTAAATGATGTGGACAAATTTTCCTATTTGAAATCGGTTGTCACATCTGATGCAGAATTGGCTATACGAGGCTTAACTCTAACATCGGAAAATTATGCAAAAGCAATTAAAATTTTAGAAAATCTGTTCGGACGTAAAGAACTTATTGTTGACTTTCATATGAATCGCTTGTTAAATCTGACCCCTGTCCGTAAATCGTTTGATGTTATTGCGTTAAGAAATTTATATGATCAGTTAGAAATTAATATAAGGGGACTTGAATCTCTTGAAATCTCTCCCGATTCCTATAGTTGTCTATTGTTTCCGATAATTATGAAAGCTATTCCCCCTGATTTAGCACACACACATTAGAATATAATAAAAAACATAATGAAACACAATCACAAATCACTGATTTAATTGCATATTTGCGAAGCGAAGTAGAAAGTCGCGAACGCACAGAATTTCTAGTAAAACCGCATGACCTAGAATTGAAAAATAAAAATTCCTATTCCAATACTAAGTATTTCGAAAGAACGTCTCATAGCTATCCACAGTCAAATCGAAGGGTTCAAGGTCATTCTCGATTCCACCCATCTCATAAATCGTTTTCCTCTGCAAACGAACTGTTGACGGCTGCATTTTCGAATTGTTTATTTTGTTTCGAGAATACTCATATGTCTGATTTGTGTGAGAATTTATGCGTTCAGAAAAAAAGAGCTAAATTAATTAAAGAAGGGAGATGTTTCATTTGTTGCAACACTGGTTGTTATGTTAAAAAGTGCAAGAAAGAGGTTTGTTCGTATTGTAAAGGTCGACATGCACGTCCTATTTGTTTTAAGTTAGAAAAATCTAAGCAAAATTCGCATTTGGATTTGGAGGAAAAGAATGTTGACGTTAAAACTACGTCTTCAAATTCTGTTTTTCATAACAGAGGTGGAGTTTTATTGCAATGTGTGAAGGCCGTAATTATAGGTCGTTCTTCATCGGATAAGATATTTTGCCTTTTTGATAATGGAAGTGAGAAGTCGTTCATCAAAAAAAATGTGTCTCGGAGGTTGGGGTTGAAAATATTGGGTTCGGAAAGGCTAAATATTTTTTCGTTCGGTTGTAAAACTCCTAAAAAACAAACTTGTAGTAAAGTCGAGGTTAGGCTAAGGAATGTATTAAGCGGAGAAGAGACTGTGATTGAGGCATTGGAAATTGAGGAAATTTCAAAGGCAACACTTAGCCTACCTAATCCAGATGCGTGGGCAGAAATGGAGTCGAAAGGGTTTAGGCTAACATTCAGTTGTAATGAATCTTCTGAGAATTGTGAAATTTCATTGTTAATAGGTTCCGATTTATATTGGTCTTTAACACATCGGATAAAAAGATTAGATTCATCATTGGTTGCAGTCGAGACTAGCCTAGGATGATCTCTTCAGGGAAAGTGTGATGAGCGGAGTGATTGTACTTCGGTACATTTGGTTCACAGTGAATAGGAATCGATTTCGACTGAGCTAAGGAGATTTTGGGAGATAGAAAGTTTAGGAATATTTGACAAGGGTTCGGTGACTTTAGGTAATGGGGATGAAGAGATACTTAGTGAGTTTGATAAATCAGTTAATTTCGTAGATGGTCGATATCGTGTAAATTTGCCATGGAAACCAGGTATGAGAGAGGATTTACAAAATAATAAAACTGTCGCACGTAAGCGTTTTGAGGGGTTGGTTCGTAGGTTTAAATGTGATCACGAGTTGTTCTGCGAGTATAAGGATGTAATTGATGACTATGTTAGGGAAGGTATTGTTGAGCGTACTTCTTGTGATTCCTTATTGGATAGTCAGGGATTTTACCTACCCCATCATGCAGTGATACGTAGCGACAAAACCACAAGTCGTATTCGAATAGTATTTGATGGTTCAGCACAAGAAGATGGACAATCATCGTTAAACCAAAGTTTATATACGGGACCAAATTTGCATCCCAACATTTTAGAACTGCTTTTATGTTTTCGAAAAAGTCCTGTAGCATTTACAGCTGATGTAAAATCGGCTTTTCTTCAAATTGAATTAGATTTCCGTGATCGAGATTTTACACGTTTCTTCTGGACTGATAATTTGAATAACGAGCCATACGTTTTGAATTTCACGAGAGTTCTTTTTGGACTTCGACCTAGCCCATACCTTCTCGCAGCAACTTTAAAACATCATTTTAAGAAGTACAGAAAGCAATATCCTCATACATTTGAGTTGCTAACTAGTTCCATTTATGTTGATGACCTCATTTGTGGTCAGAATGATGTTCCGGACGCTCTACTTACTACCTTGGAGTGCTTGCAAATATTCAGTGACGCAGGCATGTTATTGCGCGAATGGCGGAGTAATTCGAAACAACTTAATTTGTTATGGCAGCAAGAAGGTGTCAAAACGGAATCCTCTGAAACTAGTGCTATTGTTCTTAGACCTCCAACTAAGGTTTTAGGACTTGCTTGGGATACAGAAAATGATTTAATTTATTTCGATCCAAAGGATCTAATGAAGTTTATGTCACGTAGAGGAGAATCGAAAAGATTTATTCTGAGTGTGGTTGGTCGCATCTTCGACCCCATTGGAATTCTTGGCCCATTCGTTATCAAATTGAAATGTCTACTTCAGGAACTTTGGACTCTAGGAGTAGAATGGGACTCTGAACTTCCCCCAAAGCTACGACACAAGTGGCAGCAGTGGAGTAGCGATGCTGAGGGCTTGACTGAGATAAAGATACCACGGTTCTATTTAGGTAACATAGATCAAGAAATATCTAAGTGTGAAATACATTGTTTTTCAGACGCGAGTAAATCAGCTTATGGAACAATATTATACTTGCGATTTGTTACTTGTAATAACGAAATCGAAACTAGTTTCATTTGTTCAAAAAGTCGTGTGGCACCTTTGAAATCATTGACGCTTCCTCGTCTTGAACTGACAGCAGCCTTATTGTCAGCTAGGTTGGCCAAACAGGTGTCATCTTGTCTCAAATTTGATGCTAATATATATTATTGGACCAATTCTCTCATTTCGTACTACTGGATACGCGGCGATTCTTCAGCGTTCAAACCATACATTAAAAATCGTGTTCAAGAGATACAATGGCTCTCTGATCCGATGCAGTGGGGACACTGTCCAGGAAAGGACAACCCTGCTGATCTCCTTTCGCGTGGTACATCTGCCGTCAAGTTAGCACAGAATGAGCTGTGGTGACGTGGCCCACCTTGGCTTAAACTAACACCCGATCATTGGCCAAATCGTCACCGAGATATTTTAGATTCGGAGCTCTGCTCGGAAGAATTAGAACATTGTTCTAGTGTGCATGTGGCAGTTACTCAACAGAGGGAAGCTCTTGTTGACATAAATCGATTCAGCAGCCTTAAGAAACTTTTGAAAACGACTGCTTGGGTTTTCCGATTCGTGAACAATGCTAGAAACATTTACAAATCGATGGACTTCTACATTACTGCAGATGAAATACAAAATGCTGAATATTTTTGGCTTAAATGTGTTCAATCCGAATTTTATTCAGCTGAGATATTAGCCTTAAAACAAAACGAACAACTTCGATCTAGCTCTGAAATAAAGAGTTTAGTGCCGTATTTGGATGAAAATAATTTATTACGACTTACTGGACGGTTGCTTGAAGCAGACTTATGCTTTGGTGAAAAGCATCCTGTTATTCTTCCTCGACGCTGTAAATTTACAGAATTACTTGTTATTAGGGAACATGAACGAATTGGTCATTGTGGCGTATCTGCAACTTTGACTCAACTTCGGAAAAAATATTGGGTACCTAAGGGTCGTCAGTTAGTGAAAACAATGATTCGAATCTGTCTCGTTTGTAAAAAATACAGTGCCAAACCAGCTGACCAGTTAAGTGGTCAGTTGCCCCGAGATAGAATCACCCAATCTCCTCCTTTTCAAATTGTAGGAATTGATTTTACAGGTGCAATACTTGTTAAGGACAATCAAGGGACTCGCAAGTCTTTACATGTGCAGTCACTCGTGCCGTACACTTAGAACTTGTGTCGGACATGTCCACAAAGTGTTTTTTACTTGCTTTACGGAGATTCCTCGCTCGTAGAGGTAATTGCAAGGTAATATACTCCGATAATGCACGTACATTTAAAGCAGCTGAAAGGGAGCTAGCATATTTTGCCAACATCTTGAAAGACAGTGAATTTCAAAATTTTGTCGCAGATAAAGGTATTCACTGGAAGTTCATAGTTGAACGTGCGCCTCGGTGGGGTGGATTTTACGAACGTCTTGTTAAAACTATAAAGGATCCTTTGCGTAAAATACTTGGCAGGGCACTTCTAACGTGTGAAGAACTTTCAACGATACTTTCAGAAGTTGAAGTCATCGTTAATCATCGACCACTGACATACGTGGAGAATGATCCAGGAGAGCCGGAACCACTAACACCGGCCCACTTCCTCGGGTTAGGTTATGGTGACTCTAAATATCCTATACATTTCATCGAACTGATCGATGCCACTACGGCAAAGGAGTCGTACAAGAAAAGAAAGACTTACAGAACTCTTCTTTTAAAACAACTTTGGAGACGCTGGAAAGAACAGTATTTGCTCCAGTTAAAAACAGCTAATCATTTTAAAACACCATCTGTTCATAAGAATTTAAAATTAAACGACGTAGTTCTTGTTGAAGGAAATGTAAAATCAAAATTGTTGTGGGAACTTGGAATAATCAAAGAAATATTTATTGGAAGAGACGATAACGTTAGATCTTGTCTTGTAAAAACTTTTAAAGGTCTCTTCAAAAAACCCATTCAATTGCTGTACCCTTTAGAAATTGTATAATATACTTGTACTAATTTATTTATATTTTTCAGATTAATGGTAGGAGATTACACATTATTAATTAATCTCTGTTAAATTTATTTTTTGTGAAATCTTGAGGTATGTGTATCCTAGTATTTGTTCGTTTGTAAATTGAAGCTTTGTCATCTTTAAGTTTCATTATATTGAGTACTTTAATGTATATTTACTTTTTTCTTTCTAATATGTATAATTTAGATTTGATTAGTAGTATTCTATCAGTATTTTCTTTGTAAGAATTGTATTTGAATAATTGTTTGTATTAATTGTGGTTCGATATTTACTGGGTGAACATTCTGTTCACCGGTGGGGTGCGTGCCGAAATATTGACCACGCGAGGGCGCTGGTGTGCGCACATCTGTATTAAAATTGTAAAGATCGTGAGTGTGTGTGTGTGTAACTTGTATCGTAGGATGTAAGCCGCATCGCGGCAATTCGTATCTAATTAAACATTACTATACCTAAATTATCTCATTATTGTGGACTGTCTAACTAATTCGCCCGGATACACACTCCTTTCGTTTCGAAATAATTATGGACATTGCTTCGTTTATAATTCGCAACAACAGTTGTCCACATCTGCTGAAAACTCTATACGGCTGATTCTCAAAATATCTTCTTACCACCAAAAGAGAACGAGAGTGCTTTTCAAAAAGCATATAAAACTTTTACTCTTCCCAATAACGATAGTTCACTGGGGATAAAAGAGTTTCTACTCTTAAGAAAAGAAGAGACAATCTATATTTTTTGTAATGAACTGGAAACTTACAAAGCCTTGAAAGTGAGTAAAGGGGTTCATTGCATTTACTCAAAAGTGACAGATGCTGGAAAAATGATAAAGAACGTAGAATTCAAACGCCGAATAATGAAGTATTACAAGAAACTAATCTCGCCAGACTTTGTCTGAGAAAATAGTAAAAGAAAGTGAGGATTTTGAAGGTAGAGACTCGGTCTGGACACAGGATGAAATCTTAAGACTCGAAGTCGGCACGAACCGTTATTCTCCATTCAGAGGTTCATAATCCTTCATCAAGGTGCCGAAGCAGATCGCTGAAACAAAGGCAATCATCAATGTCATCAATAAAAAGGACTCTCAGTACTTCATGTGGTCTATTCTCGCAGCTCTTTACCCCAACAAAACGTCAAGTTATGCCCCCCTCATAAATAAGTTGAACTTTGATGGAATATCCTTTCCAACACCGCTTAACGAGGTGAAAATTTTTTCAAAAATGAACGATATAGGAATAAACATTTATTCTTTTGAAGAAGATTTAAAAATATTTCCTCTCCTCATTAGTGATTTAGTGTGTGAGAAACATATAGATTTGCTTTACGTAAAAAATGGAGAGTTCGGACATTATTGTTTCATTAAAAACTTTTCTCGACTTGTTTCGACACAAATCTCAAAATATCAACATAAAACATTTATATGTAAAAGATGTTTAAGTGCTTTCCAAACAGAATACAAACTTTTTCAGCACAATGAGATGTGTATACATAAAAGTCCTGCAAGGGTAGTAATGCCGTCAGAAACAAGTAAATTTTTAAAGTTTAAAAATTTTGAACATTGTTTAAAAATACCTTTTGTTGTATATGCGGATTTCGAGTGTGTAACTAGGAAAAATGATGCTTGCTGCCCTAATCCAAGCTTTTCCTTTACTAATATTTATGAAAAACATGTCCCAATAGGTTTTTGCTTTTTTATCAGCTATCAAGGGGGAGTATAAAGATCCAGTAGTATATAGAGGTATTGATGCCTCGAAAAGTTTTATTGAAAAGTTAGAAAAAGATGCAATAGAAATCGATAATATTTATAAAAAACCAAAACCGTTATTACCTCTTACTGAATCATAAAAGCAATTTATGATAATGCTAAAAATTGTTATGATTGTGATCAAACCTTTCACGAAAACAATATCTAGGTTAGGGATCATAATCATGTTAAGCAAAATTTTAATGGCTCTTGTTGTAATAGTTGTAATTCAGCAATGAAAACCCCCTAATTTTTGCCTGTTTTCTTCCATAATCTTTGTGGATATGACACCCATATTTTTATTAATGAGTTAGGATATGATAAAAAACAAATTAATTTAATTCCGAACACCGAAGTAAATATATTTCAAATGATTTCCAGTTAAGGTTTTTAGATTCTTTTTAAAATTTATGTCGTCTAGTTTGGAAAATTTGATAAAAACACTAAAAAAAGTTGAATTTAAATATATGAAACATTATTTTGATTCAGAAAAAATAGATTTACTTTTAAGAAAAGGAGTTTTTCTTTATGATTTTTTTGATAGTTTTGAAAAGTGTAAAGATTCTTGTTTACCACCTATTAGCAAATTTTACAATAAACTAAATGTGGAGGCTATAAGTGTAGAGGTTTATAATCATGCATGTTAAGTATTTAATGAATTTCATTTAAATAATCTTGGTGAATACTGTGATCTATATGTAAAAACAGATGTTCTATTGTTAACAGATCTCTTTGAAAACTTTCGGAAAATATGCATGCAAACTTATAATCTGGACCCATGTTGGTATTTTACCACCCCAGCTTTATCATGGGATGCTATGTTATTACATACTAAAGTAGCTATCGAACTGTTCACAGATTACGACATGCTTCTTTTTATAGAAAAGGGTGTAAGAGGAGGAGGTATAAGTCAGTGTTGCAATCAATATGCTATAGCTAACAACAGATATATGTCTAATTTTAACCCAGATGATGAGATAAAATATTTAATGTATCTTGACGCAAATAATTTGTACGGTTATGCAATGAGTAAATATCTACCCTTAAAAGATTTTGTTTGGAGTGATAACAATTTAACTGAACATGATATTTTAAATTTATCAGTTGAATCCGATGTAGGTTACATCTTGGAAGTAGATCTTGAATATCCTTCCGATTTGCATGACAAACATTCAGACTTTCCCCTTGCCCCTGAAAATAAGCCCCCACCTAATTTTAAAGAGCCTAGACTTTTAACTACTTTGGAACCAAAAACAAAATATGTTCTCTATTATTCTAATTTAAAGCTATATTTGAAATTAGGGTTAGTCTTGAAAAAAATTCATCGCGTTTTAAAATTTTTTCAATCTCCTTGGCTTAAAAATTACATAGATTATGATACTAAATTAAGAACTAAATCTCTGTGTAAATGACTTTCAAAAGGATTATTACAAACTAATGAATAATAGCATTTTCGGAAAAACGATGGAAATATACGTAACGAGAGTAGATATACGTTTATGTTTAACAATAAAAAACGAAAGTTAATAGCGAAATCAAATTTTAATCGACGCACAATATTTTCTGAAAACTTAATGGCCGTCCATCTAAAAAAAACCCAAATCAAATTTCTCAAACCAATACAGGTAGGAATGTTAATTTTAGATATATCAGAAGTTCTAATGTATTCTTTTCACTATGAGTACATGAATCACCGTTATGACTCAAAAGTAAGGCTCATGTATACAGACACTGATTCTTTTATATATGAAATAAAAACTGATGATTTCTATAGTGACATGAATGATGATATTAACTTATATGATACTTTAGACTATGATGAAAACAACATTTATAATTTACCTCTTGTTAACAAAAAAGTCATCGGGAAAATGAAAGATGAAAATATGGGAAATATTATGACAGAATATGTAGGATTAAAAAATCCAAATGTATGCCTACAAAACAAACAATAACATTGAAAGGCGGTTAAAAGGAACTAAAAAACAAACTATAAAAAATAAAATAACATTTGAGGACTACAAAGCCTGTATTTTTAATGAAAAAATAAAATATGTTGATATGATCTTAATTAGATTCAAATTTCATTCATTACACTCAATAAAGCAAAACAAACTTGCTCTGTCATATAAAGATGACAAAAGGTTTATTAATGGTGATGGCATTACTAACCTTGCCCATGGTCATTGGTCGTTGATGAATTTAGACCTATTCAATGAGCTGTAGGACATAAAATCCAATAATGTGATTTGTGTGTGTGTGTAAATAATTGATTGTAATGTAAAACGGAATGCTGTTTTTGTAAATAAACAACTTACTTTGTATCTTTACTGTACATGTGTAATCATTATACAGAAATAAATTTTACAAGATGTTGTTCTCCTGTAATGTAAACATACGATTGTAATGTAAAACGCAATACAAGATGTTGATTTCTGAATAAACAATTTACTTTATATCTTTACTGTGTGTGTGTAATCATTATATTGAATTAAAATTTACAAATTACTAAAATAATATAAATTAAATATTGTTTTATTTCATTTTAATTAAGAAAATGATTTTAAAACACGTCGCCATCTGCTTCGCCTGCAAAAGCCATCTTGTAGAATCAAGATCAGACAAGCTAAAACAAGTTAAATCGTAACCCGTTCACGCTGATGACGAGTATACTACGGCCCATTTTTCTGAATAATCAATTTACTTTGTATCTTTACTGTGTATGTAGTCATTATACTGAATTAAAATTTACAAATTATTAAAATAATATAAATTAAATATTTTTTTAAATTTCATTTTAATTAAGAAAATGATTTTAAATCACGTCGCTATCTGCTTCGCCTGCAAAATTAAATTCATGAGATTATAAACGTAAGTTTTCTTCAGGTCTGTATGCCTTCATAGGATAATGGTTAGCGTAACTGAAAAACTATTGTCCTGTGGAGATCTTTTTATCTGAGGCTGTGAGTTTGAATCTGGATTTATTATTATTTTTTTTTATTTGAGCGTTATTTACTTCAATCATTTTAAAATCTATAATTAGTGTATATTATAATCAATAGGGGGCGCCATGAGCACGTTTAACATTCCCATACTTCCATTTTTTGTGCACATTTTTTAAAAAACAACTCAACTTAGCTGTAGGAGAAGACAATTCAAAAAATTCATTCTCGAAAACCAAAACCATTGCAGGAGAAAAACAACTCAACTCGGCAGTAGAAACGAAACAACTCAACTCGGCAGCAGGAACGAAACAACTCGACTCTGCGCCACCGTCGACCGCCTGCACCGCCTTTACAGCATAATCGGCTAATCTTATCTACTACTGTGTTTGGGAATAGAAGCCAATAATCTTTGCGCCAATTAAAAATATTTATTTATATAAAAATAAACAAAATAAAATGTTATTTTTCCTTCAATATAAACATCAAATAAAATTGTACGTTATATTATGTGTATAATATGTATGTTTTAAACATGTTTACTAAAAAATAACTAACATATAAAACATTAGTATTCCACTTCAATAAAACAATATATAAATATTATCATGCGAACCTTGTCCCTGCACACCGCTCTACTTCATATCGTAATACCAGGGGTATAATATGTGAATTTCGGTTTGATATAATTCTGAACATTAACTTTTAAAATAACTTTTTTTTGCGGGTACAAATACTTATCAAATGAGGAAAGATTTTTTTACGTAGATATGTAGAACCAATAGTAGATAACAGAGTACGTGGAGTTTTGTTCGTCAATTTATCGTTAGAGTTATCTTCTACATTTTTTCGTGGCTGTGGTAGCCGAGTGGTATAGGTATCGGATCGTGGATGGTTTTGTCACGAGTTCGAGCCCAGTATCAACTCAACAATAATTAAAAAGAGAGCGAATTGCATAAATGTTTGAACAGTTTTTATTAAATACATGCGTATATACATATCTTTGTGAATAAAATGTACTCTAAACTTAATTTTGTTGAATATATGATTTTCTTTTACGATATCCTTTAACACGAAAAAAAATATATTTTAGTCCCTTCAGTTTCGTGTTAACTGATTTTCACTTTATTATTAAGTTTTATAATAGTAAATTGTTCCATTCCTTCAAAAATAAAGAGCCTTCGGAGATATTTTTGTGGTTTTTATTTATTATTTATTTTGTGTTATAAAAAGAACCAATGTCGAAGTATCATAACATAGGGAATCATGCTTTCAACCTTTTTTCGTGAAGAAATTGTTTAGACTAATTTTTCAAATTGACTTTGCTTTTTCTTATAAAAGTTATGAAGTTTATCAACTGAATATGTAATCTATCGCATTTTTTCATACTAAATTGATTTTTAATGTTCTTTTATTACACCATTTTTAAGTAACATTTAGATCTCCTGGACAAGATGCTGACCCCTGTGTATATTTAAATACTTTTAAGTAAAAAAAAACACACACCGAGCTAAGCGCAAGATTTTTTTTTTAAAAAAAATTAAACATAGAATAAATTGACTTTCCGTTGCTTTTCAAGCTTTTGTTATGTCTGCATAATGTATTCAATTTTAAGCATAATTGTATAAATTATGGTTTTTAAAGTTATTTCTTATTTTATTCTTTTATTTGATTCCTGGAAGAGAACATTTTTGTTTGCATGTAGAGCCAATTATTTCGAGAACAGAAAATGTTTGTTATTAGCATCTCGTCACAAAGCATACAAATTTCTGGTTGACAATGAATATAACCATATATTTTATGACATTTCAAATGTGTTTTTTTTAAAAGATGAGACTCAATTTTTTTGAATTTACTATTTTTAGTTATTTAATAATGCGATCGGAAATTCTTTAGAAATAATGAATTCATTATATATTTATTACAATAAAACTTTTTGATTAATTAATACAAATTTTATATAGTAACTTTTTCATAGAAAAAAATGGTTTCGTTGACTAAATTAATATGCACTAAAAGCTAAACGTGTACTATTTTTTTACTACTGAAATATCCACATAATAAGCTATACTCACCAGACATTCTAAAATCTTCATATTAAAACATAATTAAGTAAATAGTTTGAAATTATATTTATAAAGTCGTAAGTTCTAAGAACATAATTCTACTATTGATGAATATTTTCCCTCTACTAAATTTTTAATAACATCTTCATTATTTGGGGTGTTTTATGCAATTCTTAATGCAAAATAGCTTTTTAATCTGTCTTAGAAGTTAACAAGTCTTTCTTGGTAAGAAATTTTTAACGAAGAACAAATAATTTTTAATATAGAATGTTTGATTGCGTTTGAAGTCCATTTACAAGATATATAGATCTTTTTTCTCAATCACATTTCAAGAACATTCCCTTCCAAAGTGTAACAATATCCTAAAAAACCCACCACAACAAGATGACTAAAGATCAGCTCATTCCAGTCTCTATATTGGTTCAAACAAAACCATTCTTTATTTTTGTTCAGCACCACCTCCATTTACCAAGCGCTCACTCGTTAAAGCGACAGGCAAAAAGTTAACCTGCTTCGATTAGCGAATGCCACGGGTATGTTACCTCCATTGCAAACAAGGGTGGGCGGACCCTCTTCCACAAAGCACCCCCGTGTCTCGAGTCGAACAATGCCAGAGAGAGGCGCATACTACAGTCTTTGATCCGCTTTCTCTCTCTCTCAAAAGATAAACGTCTCGAGACATTAAGTTCCTTAGATTGAAGAGGAAGATAGCAGAGGTTGAAAAGCATTTATCATTCTTCCTAAATTTCTCGCAGTGACAGCACGCGTTTTGTTTCTTTTTATTAGCAGAACTGATATCGGGGTGGAATCGGGGGTGATCTGTGGTTGGTGCGAGGGGTTATAATTAACTTTTAGTGGAAAAAAGAATGGCTTTTGGATGAGAACTGGCTTTAAACGATATTAAGAGATATAAAAGCCAGTTAAGGGCAAGAAATGTAAAATACTGTTTAGCATGCAAGAATGTTTGATTGAGATTTAGAACGTTGATGGAAATGATGCAACTTTTTGAAGAAAAATAATTGAAAGCTCTTTCCTTCATGCATTTTTAATTAACACCACTTAAAAATATCCCATTTAGTAACAGTTCGGCTATTGCTTTAGACCAGGGGTGGCCCACCCGCGACACGTGAGCCACACTGTGGCACGATGGAGTTGTAATAGTGGCAAGCCAAGACTTACTATAAAATTTAAAAAATTGAGAGAAAAAATGATAAATAAAATTTTTTTTTCTTCTAATTTTGTCGAAATAGGGTTGACTTAAAAGTTGGATCAAAATATGCTTGTGAATACATTTTTTCTGTTATGAACTTATTAAAATAAATATAACTCAAAGCTAGCTGAAATGTACCAAAAAAAAAAGGGAATTTTGTAAACGTCTTCAAGAGCTAGTCCTAATATAGATGACTCGGTAAAAAAAAAAAAAAAAAAAATCAAAAACCTCATTAAGAAAGTATTAACTGTTTAATAATCATTAGAATTAAATGTTTCAAGATACTCATTTTTATTGTATGCCTCACCTAACTGAGTGAACTTGTAAAAACATTTTTAACAATAAAATCTAAGTTTTTACTTTTGTCTTATTTGTTATATTTAACATATATAAATTATATATTTTTAAATTGCGACAGCATAAACTTGCATTAAATAAGTAATTTACGTAAAAGTCCCATAATAAGCCTGTAAGTAATAATTTTTTACTTTTTCATTTTTTTTTATTTGTTTGTTTGTTGGAAAAGGTGGAAGAGGCACACTTTTTTTTATCTAATAGTGACACGTATAACTTTGTTTCATCGAAAGGTTTGTCCACTCCTGTTCTAGACTGTGACAGTTTGAAAGATAGAAATGCTACTCAGGGAATCGGAGGTTTGTGTGAGACTCATTTTCACTGACAGAAATTCTACATATTTAATTCAAATAGGATTTAAAGCCTTAATGCTGTGTGGTGGAGATTGATTCATTGTTTATTAATGCCAAAGCTACACAAGAAAACTCATAGTTGTGCACTTTGGTCAAGTGATGACGACTGTCTATTCTCCAAACTTCCACGACAGTGTGAGCCTTGATAGCCTCTCTGCACGATAGATCTTTAAATGCCTCAGAACTCGATAGAAACAACACAAGTGACCTGTGTGTTGGGCCAGTGAGTGTTTATTAACGTCGCCCTATAAAACAACACAAGGGCTATTGGCAATGGACCTTGAAATTTTGAACAATGGTTAAGTGACGAGGACGACACACCTGTGAACAAGAATATTCATCTTCCAACTACAAGAGCGAGAGGACTTTGAGCCTCGACAAATTTAACGTGCATTGTCCCCTCTACAGGGTGGGGCGTTAGTGGCACTGGGGTTCGAATTCATGACACGAACTCGGAAACATGACCAAGAAGTTGCAGCTGTTTAAGGCTGCTTTGCCAAACGAGCGACAGCCTAAAATAAACGCGAAACATATTTTCAGACAAAAATTTTTTCAATTTTTATGAACATTTTTGAAACATTACATTTCACATATCGCCGTAAGAGGAGGTGGGGAGGGGGGTGGTGCTTGGGCGGTTTGTCACTGGCCTTCTGCACCCAAGATTGCGGGTTCGACCCCTGCACAAGTCGATGGATTTTCATGTTGCAGAAAATCGACAGCGGCCATGTTGTGTGATTATACGGCATATAGAGATCTCTAGACTGTCTGTTTGGCTCAGGTGCTCTCGACAAAAGTTGCGCATCAAAATTTTTGTTTAGATTTGAATGAAACTTCTGATAAGTTATACATATTTGAATAAAGTTTGTTGAAATATTCCTTTCATCGTATTGAATCAGAAACAAATTATTAGATGCATTATTATTATTTTTTATTTATATAACCACACATATAAGGTGTTCTCTCTTTTTGAAACATCGAAGGCCGCATTTTATGTATTCTTTTGCTGAAAGTAAACATTTGTATTTCTTAGGAATTTCTTCTACATGATAGAAAGAACATTATAATCCATCAAATGGTTATTAAATGCATTGTTTATAATGAAAACATATATGTAAATTTTGAGGATAATTTGTTTGTAGTTTTAAATGATCCCCCTCAAATTCTTTAAAACTATTCTTCGATTTGGTTTGATCGCATTGTTTTAGAATGAAAACTAACACAACTATAAGGTGGATATAATTTATTTTAAAATTTACGAAATAAAATAAATACTATTAGGAACAAAGTAAGAGCATTCTGTGATAGTATCCCGTGGTACATAGTAAGATGTTTTATTGATCAACTAATGCTTTGAAAGTGTTTTGTTTAAAGCCAGTAATGAGTCTCGAAAGGCAATTTTTGGCACTTGATAACTGTACTATGCAAAACAATAAGTAAATTACGAGTGTTTTTAAACAGTTTTGTGTGTGTGAATACTTATTCTTTTTTTAAACAAAAGATAAACTCAAAAATATTAAAAATTTGCATTTCTAAATTGAAGTTATTGTAAGAGCATAATAACATAAATTATTTTACTATATATAATAAATCTCCTTATAGCAGTTCTAAACATTGAATTGTTGAATTGATAAAACTTTCAAAACTAGTTTATTTCCATGGTAATCCAAACGTGCAGTCTCTTTAGTTGAAAATCAGAAAGATATTTTTTAAAGTTTTATCTTGTCTTCAAGAAAGAATCAATAAAGTAAAATATAACAACTGCAGAAATAACGCGTATAACAGTAACAAATATATTAAATAAAATTCAATAAATAACATCGGAAAAAGTGAGAGGTTGTTTTAACTCCAAAGAAAACTTATTCAATTGGTAGCAAAATTTTGCCTCTGGTAAAATAAAGTACACCTTGATAGTAATAACAAATGGAGAATGACGTAAATTATAGGAAAAAGTTTAAGAAAAATAATAATAGTGGAAATTGTTTGGTTCAAAACACACATAGCACTGATGTTGTACCATAGCTATTTCCATTGCGTTTTTTTTTTGACTGAGAGAGAGAGAAAAAAACTTTTTCAGGATTAAAATTGAAACATCAGAAAGTGAATATAACCTCTATTACGAATGCATCGTTGAACACACAACTCATACCTTGATATATTTTATTTTCCTCTTTTTTTTAAAAAAAAATGGTTTACCTGTTTTATTGTAATATGTTCCATCTCAGTTATTTTATTTTTATTGCTTCATTTTTTTAAATATATAAGCAAAATATTTTTACCCTCTATCGAAGGAAAGAGCAAGAAACTATTTTAATTTATTTATTATATAGTCGAGCTTTAAAGCTTGGATTATATGATCAAAACAGTTGCTTCAATTCATAAAGTAGTGACTTAGTATGCATATCGGCAGTTATGCCTTTAATACTTGGTTGAATACAAGGATTACTTAATTTATCCCCAATGATGTGAGTGAATTAGAATGTCTTGTGTCTTTTTTACATAAGGACTGCTTCGGTTTGCATGAGATAGGTAGAGGTTTCACCTATTCGTAATTTTTCTTAAATTATAAATGTTACATTCTATTATTTTTTGATTATAAATTACATTTTTTCATTATATTGTTCTGTTAAATCATAAAATTTTCCACACCGTCACGTTTAAATAACTTGATTTAAAAGAATTCAAATACGATTTTTTTAAAAATAAAAATTAAAGGGACGGGGAAGTGTTGCTGCACTCGAATCGAGCTGTAGGCCGAGGGATCAGAGTAACGAACTTATGACCGCTGTTGTTTCCGTCGAGTCGTGGGTTAAAGTTCTGATGTCACTCAAAATAGAGTGTAGAATTCTGCCGAGGCTCAAAGTTTCACGTTGACGTGATATGAAGTGAGTGAGATATTGACGTCACGCTATAAAGCAACACGAGGGCTATAGTCGGACCTCGTCATTTTGTACCTGGACCAAGTGACGAGGACGACACCTCTTCTAGCTACCAAGCGCCACACCAACGAAAAGACGCTTGAACCTCGACAGATTTAACGTGCAACGGCTTCTTCTACACAGCGGGTCTTCAGAGGCACCAGGACTCGAACCTGCGACACTTCGGTTACGAGTTCGTGACCATAGGCGTGGTGTGGAAATTCGGAGAATGAGATGCTAGCTCAGGTGGTGTCGCTTTCTTCACTTGACCATGGTTTAATATTATGTCACTACACTTGCACTGATTCAGAGAGTGACATTATAATAAAAGCATTCAATCAATAAGCTAATCAATACATGTATTCAAGTTCGGGTAAACTAAAGAAAATGTTGCGATGTATTGGGGAATGTCCCACGTTAACAACAACTAATCGTTCCTTAAGTCTTCAAGCGACACATATTGTTGAAATGTGGAGTTCATTACCTATTGCTCTAGTGATCATCTCAGGGGTGACCAACCCGCGGCACGCGTGCCACAGTGTACCACGGTGGAGTTGTAACAATGAAGATTGTTGACGCGTTGGAGTTGACAAGTGAAGATTTACTGAAAAATTAAAAAAATTTTTGAAAAGATGATAAATAACCATTTTTTTTTACAATTTTAATTAAAGTGACGTTATCTCAGACAAAAAACCTCAAAATTTGGATCAAAATAGGTTTGTGTGAATAAATGTTTTCTGCTATGAATATAAGTAATAAGTAAGTAACATAACTATATAGCTGATTTTTGCTCCTATAATAACCTAATTTTGTTAGCATCTTCAAGAGCTAATCCTAATATAGATGACGTGGTAAAAAAAAACAGTAATTCAAAAGCCACGTGAAGTAAATACTGAGCTTTTAATAATTATTTTGTATTAGACGTGATTCAAGTTACTCATTTTTATTTTATATACCTAACCTAATTTTTTTATCGAGAGCATTTATAACTCCGTGCACCACAAAGTATCACACGGGGGCTTACATAGAAGTAAGCGTGAAGCACACATCACAAAGAAGAGAAGGATTACAACATAAACATCCATGTCTTACGCGGGATTCGAACCCAGACCTTAAGGTACAGCAGTCGGCGTCACTAACCACTATACCGGATGGGCGGCTACCTAACCTAATTAATTGAACTTTAAAAAGTTTCTCAACAGTAAAACCTAAGTTTGTTCCTTCGTCTTATTTGTTATATTATTTTTAATTTTGACTACATATAAACTTGCATTAAAAGTTGTGCTGTTTACATAAAAATCCTATTATAAGCTTATAAGTAACATTTCCCCCCCCCCTTTTTCATGCTTGTTTGATGGAAATGGCACGCATAATTATATTTTTATCAAATAGTGGCACTTTTCCCCAAAAGGTTGGCCACCATTGATCTAGAGCGATGTTAATTAAAGTAAATGAAAAACCGAAATTTTTTTTAAAAAAGACACTTTAATAAAAAGTTTCAATGTTCAAAATAAAATAAAGAAAAAAATAAAACTTATATAATATTATAGAAAATATCTCACCTGCTTTTTTTTGTATGCATAACTTTTTGTAAAAGTTTTAAATTAAGTGAAAAGCGATAATTATAAATTCTTTCTTTTGCTCAGCCATCTCAATTTTAGGAAAAAAAGGGAAGGGGAAAATTTAAAGCATGCATATAGTTTAATTCTGAGGTTAATGGTTAGCGTGTAGATTATGTTGACATGCAAAAACTTACCAAAAAAACGGTGTTATCCAACAATGTATTAGTAAATTAACTCTTCTGATATAAACAATTTGAACAGTACATTGAATTTTTAATAATATTTTAATTAGAATTTGGAACAAAAAAAAATTCTTCTCGTTAACGCATTTCTACATTCCGCTACCAATGTAGCAAATTCGAATTTTTAATGATAATATCAAGGAAACTTCTCTTTCTAAATAGCATATTTGTGTAAATAAAAACATTCTTTGTTTTTAACATGGTAGCCGAGACTTATATAATGTTAGTCAAACTATAAAACGAAAGGTTTTAAAAAGGAAACTAAATCGTAGTCAATGACCCATGTTATGGTGTAAGAAAACTGAGGTTTTACGTCGTAGCATCACAAAACATTTCAAATTCTGAATAGTCCTTTCACATACTAATCGGTCATTTATTTTTTCTTTTCGTACATCTCCGAGACTTACTATGGTATTAAATATTTTTTACGCTGGGGTTTTCCTCGTGTTAGCTAAGCATATCCGTGCACGATCTTTACATTTCCTGACTGTCTTGACATTTGAGCGTATAATCTACCTGAACAGCAAGTAAGACAAGAAGAGAAAAATTAATAATCGGCTCACAGTTTGAAGTTTCTTGTGAATTTGTATTTATTATCTTGACAAGTAAGTCAAAACGAAGTGGTGTTTTTTAAATCACATTTTTTAATCGCTAAGGTAATACATCTCTGCAGAAGACGTACTAAGTTTCAGCATTTATTTTTAACAATATAATCAAAATATGACTGCGTCGCCCGCAGGTTATATTTTGACAAGTTGTGAAATCGTTATGATGAGTGACGTGGATAAAGTTTTACTTTTTCTCTGTTGGTCGCATTGTCAGAGATCTTGAAGTTTCTACGATTATTCATTGAATGCGATATTCTGATTTTTAGTGTTACTTGATCGCTTCCATAAGCTATATAGGTATATATAAGTGAAGCAATTTTTTCCTTGTCATTATCCAATTTAAAGTGTATGATACTCCTTAGATTAAATGAGCAAATACGTATTATATTATTACATCATGCCTTTAATATATTATTCTTCTTATTAATTTTTTTTGTTCTTATAGTAAATGTGTGTTTTGTATATCGTTTTCTAACCAATTGTAAGACATTAATAATTGTTAGTCCACAGTTTCTAAAATAAAATGATTCTATCTCAGTTTTAAAATAAATTACTACTCACGCCAATAGTAATTTATTTTTTTCATTTTTGATGAGCCCTCTAACCTTCAACAATCTTTGTTTGAGTAAATATATAGATGTTTCCTTTACAGGAAAAGGAAATTAACAATTTTTCATCGTTTACTTCATGAAATTTAGTTTTATATAGAATAACATACGCTGTTCCAGAATTTTTAAGAAAATCGACTTACAGAGAGCGAATTAAAAATTACAGGACAGGGTTTTTTGAGTTAGATAAAATGTTTTATTCATTGTGATGTAATCAAAACAGTGAGAGAGCTGTTCGCAATTACACCACAGGAATTAAATTTTTTCTACTAATGAATTTTATCTATATATATATTATATACAAATCATCAAATTTTTCTCAATGTTAGATATTCTTTAAATACATTTGATTCGATTTATATACAGTTACGCAGATCAAAAGGCTAATACTAACTTTTCACGCCATTCATTCCGAATCAAAAAAGTTCTACTCTTTGAAATCCAAATCGTGCGCAGCTCGTGAGTAAGCAGCGTGGCTTACGGTTACAAAACAAAATCTGCAACACTCTCTTTTAACTTAAAGCAATTACTATAGATATTGTTTTGAAACACGGTCAGATAAATGAGGGATCGATACATGTGCTGGCAAATCATCTTCCATATCTATATCAATTGGAGGATCTCGAAGGATATTATGTACACATCAGTCCCTCTGACCAGAGGTTCAGTATTTGAATACTCCACTCGATTGATAAATCGACCCCCTCCCCCGAGTTCGATACCATGGCAACTCGATTATCGTAGCTATAAATGGGGAATAAAGAAAAAGTAGACATCAGCTTAGTAAAAAATAAAATAGTTGAAAAGTTTAACTGTGAAGAGGTGATACATAGAAACTCTAAGCAAATAAAGTATAAAGTTAGAAATTGTATTAATAGATTTCTATTACATTCTGCTTTGTAAGAAAATTTATAAAATCATAGAACACATTTTGAACTATCTGAGTAATTCAAAAGTTTTTAAATAGAAGACTCGTAGGTAAAACAACAGTAAGTCTCGGCTTAAGATAAATAGAACAAATAATAACAGTACATTTATCAAATGTAAAAATATATATATATACTATTTCACTGTTAAAGAAATTATATGTAATACATTAGAAAAAATTAAATCAAATTATAAATAATTATATATTAGGAATAACAAATTATATATAACATTAAACCGACAGCTTATACAATATCTTTGTTATACAATCTTTCCTGAATTCTCGATGAGAGCAGCGAGGGCAGATAAGTAATGGCGCATGCGCAGAGCGATATAGAAGTAATATAAATAAAGAAGAATATAGATTAAAAAAAAAAGCAGAGCAGAGTTCGGCATGCCAGTGCTCAGTGCAGCATAAGTATGTGATTTTATATTAAGAAAAATGCAGTCCATTGTTCGACATAAGAGACCAGGGTTTTGCTTTTGGATGATAATACAATACCCCATACAGTAAGGAACACTTTAGAACATATTCCTCGCCTGGGTTGGGAGCTATTAATCTACCGGTCTACGGCCCTGTTCTTGCCCCGTCAATCTTTCATCTTTTTCTTATGCTGAATTCTGCCCTAGTAGGGCATCACTTAGGAAGTAGCGAAATGCAACAAGATATGAACAATTTCTTGAAGACTAGGAGTACCAAATTTTACCTCGGGGTCGGGGGGTCTCGAAATCTATTTCATAGTATGACAGCACTTCGCAACCTTTCAATATGTGTGCCCCGATATTCAAACACAATTTTCCTCACGCCCCTTACCTTCCATACAATAACAATGTACATATATATACGTACATATATATACTTCTTTCCAAAGTACGATCTTTTTTGTGCACTGCTATCCATAAAATTATTTCAAAGGCTTTGGAATGCAATAAAAGAATTTTGCCATTATTTGCGAAGGATTTACTTATTTAAGAGGATTTTTTTATTTATTCCTTTTCCTTATTATTCCTTTTTATTTATTCCTTTACGAATATAAAATATGTAAACACAAATATTTTTTTTGTACAATTTGAATTCCTTGTTTTGATTATATTTGATCTTTCAGAATCCCTACCCATGTTTTCATGCAATAAACTACTGCATATATATTTCAGTCTTTCGAATATATTATTTTTAAAAAAAGACAAGTTTTTTGGTACCTCAAAGACAACTTTTTTTAGGGTTAATTGAACATCTGAGCGTTCTAAACTGCGCGCTGACACACGCAAGAACATAATCCACCTAAAACAACAACGAAGACAAGAAGAGAACTGAAATTAACTTTTTCCTCGCTTTTAATTCCACCAACACGACTGGCGAGAGAGTGCGAGCCCATTTTCCCAAAGTGCCTCAGCTCGTAATTGGTTGTTGTTCATTCCTCCTCGAGTCAAGGGGAGGAGGCAGAGCAAAAACAAAACAGGCACAAAAAAAGGAGGCAGTGCAGGAGGAAAAAGATTAAGATCAGCCTTCGAGAAGGCGTCCCAGTCACTTTAAGAGACTATTACTGCTTTTTGGTAGATGTTATTAAGCTCATTAAGGTGCCCGAATGGAGCCTCCTTCCCGGCCCTAGTCAAGAGTGCTTTCAAGCTTTTCTTTTAAGCTCCTACACAGGTTTAAATGCGTTGCTTGATGAAGTCAACTTTCGCTTGGGGCGGAATTAAGTTGACGCAACACTCGCCGCGGTGTTCATTACGAGATGCAGTGGATTTACGGGAGAAAAAAAAATGATTCACGCGTGTCCCTTTAGAACGCGTTGAAAAATGCACCGCATTGTTTTTTTAACGTCAAAAATGAACTGTGCATTACTTTGTACAACAATATTAGTTATATTAATATATTTCTTCCGAAATAGTATAATGTGTAGAGCAAGTTCTTATGACACGACACTCGTTCTATACAACATTATTAACAAATATTAGATGTTATGAATGTCAGAAAAAAAGGGACATGTGTGTGTTTTTACATCGTGTTGAAAAATGTATTCCACGTTTCTTAATTCAGATAAAATATTTATATTTTATTTATTTGTAAGAACTATGTGAACACATGAACAAATCAATGTATTTATTCCTTTCGTAATCCTATATAAAATATAGCAATTAGTAGTTACTCTGTTTTGAATGATGTTGTTGTTACGTATACCACCTGATCGACAGTAACATCAAATCAAGGCCCGCGAAATTCATCACGGCAAAGGGTTACATGTACGACTGTCGTTAGCCGTAGCTTTTTGTACTGCAAAGAAAGTTATATAAGTAGTCGTATGACAAAGCTAGTACATTTTCATCTTTATAAATAGCAGTTATATAGTTTATAAATAAGTATATAATCTATATATAACTGTGGCTAAAAATGATAATATATACATGGATCACAGCATTAGTTTGTGGCACACACAAGGGGGAGGAGTCCCCGGGTCTGTCTCCCCCCCACCTAAAGCCCTTGATTTTCTTACGATTGGTAATAATCATATGTATATAGAACGCAAAGTTTAAATAATAATTTGTTATTAATAATTAATTAATGCTAATTATTTATTTAATAATTAATTTTTTGCTGGTTTTTGTTCCCGAAAATAGACAAAATTACAGGAATATGTTGGTCGGCGTATTGGAGAATGAAATGAGAAGGGTGGACTTTCGACCCTGGACCCCTCCCCCTCCCCTTGAAAAATTCCTGTGTTATTAGCGTTAGTATATAAGTATTTTACTTAATTTTAGAGCATTAGTATATTTAATTTTAATCTTAATAATAATAACTTATTCATACTCCTATGTACTTTCTTTCTTTATCTCTCTCTGCAGCCCAGTAGTATAAGCAAGTTGCAGATGAAGGTTGGAAAACTCTGTTGAAACCTGTAATCTTAGTTCCTAAGGTTAAGAGTTGGGGCTATTGTACTACTGTGGCTAACTTATTCTTGAACCGTACTGTCTTGTGGCACTTCTATTCTTGCTTTGCTTATTTGGAATTGTAGATATTCAGTTTATATATTATTATTGGCATAGTTTTGATTATATATATATATATATATATATATATATATATATATATATATATATATATATATATATATAATCAGTTAATAGTTGCGGATCTACGAGGGGAAAAAAGAAAGCCTTTTCCTTAATTTTATTTTGAAAAAATGTAATTTGTATCTCACTCTTCTATAAAATGTCCATAAGAGAATGTGTGCTTTGCATTTAAAAGAAAATTTTTACTGTTAGTTTTGGTAGTTGTTTTATGCAGCGTGCCGTCTTAGTAGTTATGGATTATAATCTTCATTAATAGTAGTTATTGATTTTGAGAGATGAAAAGAAATTGTACATAAAGAAAATTGCTATTAGAAGTTATAACAGCTATGTATTGTATGCAGAATCAAGGGAATTCAAAATGCACATATATTCCTGCATAAAATGCATAATAAACAGAACAAACTTGAAAAGAAAGAAACCTTTAGAAGTATTATAAATTATTTGGATGACACTAATGTCGAAGAATTCTATATTGTGTATAATTCTGACCTATAAAGGGTGTTTTTTAGAGGTATAGAACTTTAAATTGCAATAAAACAACGACGTATTATTCGATTGACATGAATTTTTTTTTATTCGAAAGATAATCTTGTGGCATTACATTTTAAATATGATTTCTGGCATAGGACTGCCACGGCTGGCTCGGATGTAGTCCAATCTGGACGTCCAATTTTCGACGACTTTTTCCAACATTTGTGGCCGTATATCGGCAATAACACGGCGAATGTTGTCTTCCAAATGGTCAAGCGTTTGTGACTTATCCGCATAGACCAATGACTTTACATAGCCCCACAGAAAATAGTCTAGCGGTGTTAAATCACAAGATCTTGGAGGCCAATTCACAGGTCCAAAACGGGAAATTAGGCGGTCACCAAACGTGTCTTTCAATAAATCGATTGTGGCACGAGCTGTGTGACATGTTGCGCCGTCTTGTTGGAACCACAGTTCCTGGACATCATGATTGTTCAATTCAGGAATGAAAAAGTTAGTAATCATGGCTCTGTACCGATCACAATTGACTGTAACGTTGTGGCCTTCATCGTTTTTGAAGAAGGATTCTACCAGACCATAAAGCGCACCAAACAGTCAGTTTTTCTGGATGTAACGGTGTTTCGACATACACTTGTGGATTAGCTTCACTCCAAATGCGGCAGTTTTGTTTGTTGACATAGCCATTCAACCAGAAGTGCGCTTCATGGCTAAATAATATTCGCTTATGAAAATCGGGAACAACGGCAATCTCGTTTTGGGCCCATTCGACGAATCTAAAAGCGTTGTTCAGGCGTGAGTCTATTCATGATGAATTGCCAAACCAAACTGAGAATAAATCACTTGACAGCTGTTAAATCGGTCGCCATCTTGGAAAGTAATGCCAACTTAAACTTCTATACCTGAAAAAAAAACACTCTTTATATATATATATATATAATAATTTTCTCTTGCATCCTTTCAATTAACTCTTTTAATAATATTTAAACAAGTTTTAATTCTTTGGTTCAAAACTAACGCCCTAATCTTAATCGTAATCAACTAGTATCAGAAATCCCTTTCCCGCCCATTTTAACCAATCAGAGCTCTTATTGCAAAGGAGTCATGCGATCTACACTGCCGGGTATAAAAAGCGAGTTTCTTTGTGCTCGCTCTCTTTGCTTGCCTTCCCCGTGTAATCGTCACCGTTTGCTTTTGTCTTCACCTAGATGTGAAAATGTAGAAATAGCTGCAACTTTTTTTAAAATCCTTTGAGTGTATGTATGTATATGCTTATTGTGAAGTCCTAACACCTTTGTTGTTTCGTGTGAAAATAAAGAAGAGTAAAATGAAATCAGAAAAAGCTCACACACACACACGAGTTATATTATTAAAGTATACATATTGTACTAGCTGATATACCCGTTCTTCGCACGGATGAATTGAAAAATTAAACAATACAGATTGAAGAATGAAGAAGTTTTAATGAATTAATTTTAAGTGAATTGCAAATTAAACAAACAAAAAAATTTTTTTTGCTTATCTTAGCTGAATAAAAAATCATATTTGCTAAATTTTAAATCTGTAGGTCTGATAGCTGAAACAAGGGATTTGTTTTATTTATAACGCCCATATGGGTCGATTTTTAAAAACACCTTCCTAAGCTGCTCTGCTCAGCTAAAGTAAAATATTCTTACAAATTTTGTGTAATGAACGTTTAGAATGGTGTAAATAATTTATATCTGAATGTTTAATACGTTAATATTACTTTCTAATGCATTTATTTTACGTTAAAATTGCAATATTCGCAATCAACGACGTTTCTCACATTATAATGATGATAGAACCTAGTTGGCATCATTTTTGGCGACCCTATTGGCTACTTGATGATTGATTGAACGGTGCAGAAGTTGATATGCGGTAGTACCACCTGGTGGGGAGCTGCAACAAAGAGGATAGCACAAGAAACCCCTTCTCCGCAAAAAAATACTTATACATGCCAGTTTTTATAGTGATCGGTTGAACGGTGTCGGGAGTGATGCCATTTCATATATATACAGACATCGATTTTTATACACATAGATTATTCCAGCATACAAACTTTAATTAAACGCAAAACACGCTGTACTATTTAACACACTCCAAAACTTTCAGGAAAACCTAAATAGAAATTTACTGGTATTTATTTGAGGGAGTGAGTCTGAGTGATAGGTGTTCTTTAAACACCTGATTAAACATTAAACTGGGGATTTCTTTTTATTCGTAACTTGTTACTTTCTGATAGAAGATTGCGATGGATATCATAGCTGGTATTTATTTCATGAGCCAGACCGAAAGAATAATGGTTAAAAGATGCAAATAAGAAATAAATAAATCTCTTTCTTTACATCAAAAGGAAAACAAATAAAATAAAGTTAGACTGTATTTAAGTAAACGATAAAAAGGCGCGTGCTGTAATATATCATTAGCATGTCTAAAAAACATAAAATGAGAGAAATATTTGGATAGGAAATTTTATTTATAATAAAGAGAATTTTTTTAACTATCAAGCTAGTTAATAAGAAAAATAAACATGTTCTTCTTCTTATACAACATACAGTAAAATAAGAATTTAAATAAAAGTAATATGCATCTATGTAAGTCAATAAAAAATTTTTTTCTCCATTTTTTGCTCAATAAAATCAAAATAAAAGTAAAAACATACTTAGGTGCTATAATACGAATTGTATAAAAAACGACATAACCATCAAAATTTAAAGAAAAAAAATTATTCAACGATTTTTTTTTAATGATTTTTTGTTACATCTTTCAATTAAAACAATTTAATAGAAAACAGTCAGGTTAAACAAGGAAATATTACCAGCATATATAGTCGGACAATTATAACTGTATTTTCAATAAATATTATCAATCCGGAATGATTTAACACAAATCCTGCTGTTATTTTCGCTGTGCAACACTAATATAATTTTAAAGTGGTTCTTTAGATTTTCGTGATTAAATAATCAGAACGTTCTCGAAAAGTAAAGGCACTATAATTTAAATTCAAACCAATTTAGATTCAGACAGTGAAGTTACCACATATTTTCATGCTGAAGATACTTCGAAAATATTTCTTTATGTGTGTGAATTGAAAAATAATAAAACTATTTACTTATTGCTTTTTTAATTTAATGTTTAAAAATGCTGAGTGGTTTAAACTCTTTTAGAACTTTTTAACCATAAAGACATGGTTACTATTGAAGCTTCATTTGCCACCAAAAAACACTTTTGCGCACACAATAAGGTATGCATGAGTATCTAGACCAGGGATGGCGAACCTGTAGGACGCGTGCCATTGATGGCACGCGACACAGTTGTTTTGGCACGCCAGTGATCAAAATGGTTTGTATTTTATTTCAAAAGCACTATGGCCAACAAACGCGAGTGATCGGTCGCGGGGCGGAGGAGAGCCCACTCCTTTGTCATTGTCTTGCCTTAGTTACGTCGTAGACTACAATTGCTTGTGATGTAAAGTTTATCTATGCATAGAGAGCATAGTCAGTTTCATTGACACAACTGTATTTTAAAGTTTATTTGTGTTACATTTACGAATTTTAACAGTTATTTAACATGGCTAGGTCAACAGAACAACAAAAAGTGCAAGATAGTAAGTGTAACAGAGAATTTCAAATTTGGTGGACCGAGAAACATGGCATTATTAGTAAAGGCGACAAAGTGGTGTGTTTTATGTTCTGGAATATGGTATGCAGAACATATTGTGTAAAACGGAATTTTGAAACAAATCACAAATCCTTTCTTCAAAAAAAGTGAACCACAGCAAAAATAATTAATTGCTTATAAACTGTTCGGCAGATGACTCAAACTCAGCATGTATTCTGTGAGAACCCCCCTGGGTTCCACCCTGGGCACTAAGATTAACTTGAGGCAAAGAATGACCAGACGCCATTTGTATAAAAACAAATTATATTTATTCGATAGATTCAATTAGAAATCTTCTAATTACAAATATTAAACAATATGTCTACGTCAAAGGGATTTACCTTTACTATTAAATTAAATTACAAAATATGATATTAATCAACTACTAATCTCAATATCGAACGGGTTTACAGGAATAAGAGGACCGAGAAATATACGCAACTAGAATTATTAACCTTCATTAAATGTTCGCTAACTTTATTATATACCAGCTGGTATACCCGTTCTTCGCACGGGAGAACTGAAAAATTAAACAACACAGATTGAAGGATAGAGAAGTTTTTAATGAGTTAATTTTACGTGAATTGCAAATTAAACAAAAAAAGCATTTGCATATCTCAGCTAAACGAAAGAAAAAAAAAAAAAAACCATTTCTGTTAAATTTTAAGTATGTAGATCTAATAGCTGATAAAAAGGATTTTTTTTTATTTATAATTCCCCGTAACACTCTTGAGGATCGATTTTTGAAAATACCTCCCTAAGCTGATCTCTGCTCAGAAAAAGTAACACATTGTTAAGAGTTTTGCCTAATGAACGCTTAAAATAGTGTAAATAGTTTTTATCTAAAAGTATAGTACATTAATATTACTTTCTGTTGTATTTATTATATGTTAAAATTGTAATATTCGCAAGCAACGCCGTTTCTTAAATTATAATGGCTATAATGGGGATTTAATGAAAAACACAGCAAAATGATAACGATAGAGTCAAGTTGGCAAATGTCTAGCTACCTTCACTGCTCGAGCTTTATTAGAGCTTTGTAAGACCCGCAGTGTAGGGGCGCGCTGCACGTTAATGCTTTATCTACCACATTATGATTTACTACGGTTTTTTTCATGCAATATTTTTTTTGGACCACTACATTGGAAATTAAGGAATATACATAAACGAAATACTCCACTTTGATATTTAATCCGTTAGAGATAGTAAATTAATTAAAGATATTCCACTGTAAAATTAATTACATACACCGTTCACTTAAAATAAATAGTCAAACCGTTTTCTAAGGTCTTTATTAACATACAAAAACATAAGGCACTTAAATTTTGACATAAACTATTTTTTCGGGACAAAAATAGTAATCTTTGCAATCCGCTGAAAATGCATATCTGCTGCAAAACTGTTCGCCTTCCCCGCTAAAATACCTATCATAGGTCCCATGCTGCCATATAACTTGGAAGAGTGGATTTCAAAGAATATTCCTGCTAAGTATTGGTAGAATATTCCTTCTAAGTTGGTATAGTCTGGTAGTTAGGAGTGGTGTGGTGTGGGAGTTAGGAGAGGAGGGTGCCAGCTCAGGTGTCGTCCACGTCACTTGACCGTGGTTCAAAATTACGTGATCCGTCGCCAAAAGCCCTCGTGTAGCTGAACAGTGCGACATTAATATTCACCCACTCTCACACTCCAAAAAATACAGTACAGTAGTTATTGCGTTTTTAAGTATAAAAATAATTATATCTGCCTATTCATTTAAAATTATAGCGTTATAATTAACTACTAACTACAAACAAATTTTGAAAATTTGTCCAAATGATGCAGCGTGAAAGAGAAAGTTTATTCAAGTATCAGAACTGATAAAAGCATTTATTTGGAAAAAAAGATCAATTTCTTACTACCAAATGTGCATAATAAAATTATTAAAAAGTATTAAAATAAAGGGAGATTTATAACAACTACTCCCTTAAAAGCTTAGTTTATTCTGAAATAAAAAATAGACATTATGCTGATCAGAGGAATTAATTAGAAGCGAGCACCTTGCGTAGCCAAAACAAAAAGAGTTCTTTCACAAACAAAAGATAGATATATGCTGACGTGGGCATTTTTGCAGCGCAAGCCAGAATTGCTCGCAGATGGCAGAATTTTTTCATACTTGTCAATTATCGATATATTTTGGACACTTCATACAATATCTTTATAAATTATAGTCTATGCTATAAATTATAGCCTATGTGCTATTCTGATGTATAAGCTATATTACTGTAAAGTTTCATTAAAATCCGTTCAGTTGTTTTTGCGTGAAAGACTCTCAAACATCCTCACAAACTTTCGTATTTATAATATCTATCTAGATTAACTCTTGTGGTCAGAAAACTAAGTTATAATATATCACCTGGCTGTAATGTCGTTCCCTCCAGATAGATCAATCCTTCTAATGTTACTTCGCTGAATAATAACAGCAATACTCTTAGCACGCAATCCACTTGAATCCTATCAACTTCGTCACTACCGCTCTTGACTCAATCGCCTTCTATCTGCTAACTTACAACGCTCTTCTTAAATACTTTAATTCATTTACATATCCCATTTTCTTCTTTTAGAGCTGATTGGAAACATAGGCGAATTTACAATCCCCAAAGACGCCTAAGAGTATTAGTGGAAAAGTGCCGAATAGATTCGTCACAATTCTACAAAAAGTTATAACCTTGATATAAGTTATTTGTCATCCAATCTGCAACAACAGAAATCACACTAATGTTACTTTAAATTGAATAACACATTTAACTAAAACATTTAAAACTATACACAGTGCAAAGGTATTTTTTCGTAGTAAATAGAGTTTTGCGTTTTTTATGTTAGTATTTAGTTTTATTATTTTCCCAATAATCCCAAACCAAAATTATTTGACAGCACGCCTATGTCTCATTAAACTCTTCTTTTGAAAAAAATGGCACGTTGACCCATAAAAGTTCGCCACCACTGATCTAGACATACTTTTTCTAGGAAATTTGTGTGGCAACAATAGTCGAGTGGCCATGGTTGCTAACTGGGGCTGACGTAATCCTATCAAATAGGGTGTTCGATTCTTAATGACAATCAAGAACTCCTGAAGCATGATAAGGACCAAAGATCTCACGTTGTAGTGGTATGAAAAATTGGAGAGTGGGGCTCCAGCTGAGGTGTAATCCTCTTCATTTGACTGTGGCTTAAAATTACGTCTTTTACGAATGATGATGATGATGGTGTCATATTCTGACGGGACCAAATCAGCTAGTACCATGGGCCTAGACGACTGTTCTGGTAATCTGTTCAATATTATCCCCATAGAGATTTTTTCACGAAAAGAGGAGCCCTATTTCTTGTAGAGCAGCAAGAATAGCTGGACAATCAAAAATATGAGCAGGTGTTAGCTCTATATCTATACTGTTATCACAATTCCTATTGGTTCTTCTACCAAACTTCCTTCATCTGTGATGACCTGTTCTTAGCCTTGCAATAGTCTTTGTTATAAGGCGGTCTTCAATTATATTACAAATTTGATACTATACAGGAATTGACTTCTCTCTCAATTTGGAATTTGTGACATCATTTGCATCTAAAAAAGTAACGATAACAAAGTTGTCTTCATTAAGATTTCTAGCTTTTTTCGCCAGTTTATCCGCATTTATCAATAGAATCTCGTATAATTTCAAAGGGAGATGTTAATAAACGTTATTGATCCCCTCAAAATTTAAAGCATTTTTTTTATTTTTTAAAAACTGTTTTTTTTTAAAGTTTTTTAAAGCAGTCTCTCATCTAATGCACTATAATCCCTAATTTTATTTGAATAAAGGGTAGAAAAATCTACACAATCTGGTAATTGTACTACAAGAAAAATTCTAGAGTTCTTTCCCGAATCAGAACAACAAATTCTTCGGAATTTTATATTTGTGTTCTCCTTCAACCTTTGTCTTGTACTAAATTGGCAAGGTTCTAGCAGACCAACTCAATTCTGTTGTCTAACTGCATCAAACTAATAGACCAATTAGTTAGCTTACTAACCGAGTGTTTTGTTTAAAAAGGATACAATCTGCCAGCTAATAACACACACGTTGAATAACTTCATTCAAAGTTAAAAGATAAATGGATGCAGTAATCGGAAATTTTTGACAAAGAAAGAAATTTCCAATGTAATGCCTTTTAATGAATAAATGCTTGAAATTCTGTTTAACTTTTAAGTCATTCACCTCTCACACTTTTTAAGCCAACTGTAGGCTGTTAAGCGGAAATGACAAGAAAATTTATCTGCATAAAAATGTTTCATTCACAGTGCTTGCGCTCAATTGAATTTATATCTCCGCTTTGATCTCCTCATTCTGCCTCAAAAATTGCAAGATCAAGTTGAAATATTTACTGAAATGCGGTTAATATTGATTTACATAAACGATAAAAAAATTCTAGTGATAATATTCAGAGTTGACAACAATTCGAAGAACTGATATTATCATTTACATTTCCTGGATCAAGAATACAACGTCTCAAATGCCTAATGTTCTTCGATTTAAAAAAAATCCTGTATTTTGTTCAGGATTATAACCGACTAGAGAGATCAGAGAGAGAGAGAGAATAAAAGGTAAATGTTTTTCAACTCTCTGTCTGAAGTAATGACTCTGTGTTCATTCTGGAATGTTATTTTTTAACCCCAGTAACTGGCCTTTGCCTATCTCTCACGTTCATCTCTGTTGTGATTTTATTTATAAAACCACGTATATATATATGGTCATTCAGTAGAGATGAAGTTGTAAAGCGTCAATTTGCCCAAACGGTTCAATAATAGATTAGCTTCGGATAACTTGAATGGTGTAAGATGGAATTGTAGGTTACAATATTCGACGTTTTCTTCGAGATAGAGATTGAACTTAGGAAGAGCATTGTATAAACCCCAAAGGCTTATTATCAATATGAAAGGAAAAATTTCATTTTTGGAGCAATTATAGAATTTTAAAATTTTCATTCCTATCAAAAAGTGTATTAAAAAAAAGAGTAAAATTATAAAAATAAAGATGAAAGAAATAATCTGTACTAATTATATTTTGTCCGACATTTCCATTTTTCTATTTCATTTTTGCTGTAGAATATCTCCCAGAATTGATCGGATACTTTAGAAATAAGAAGAAAAAATTGTTGGAAAAATTTAATTAAAGAGAAAAAAATTCAGCATTTTTTTTCATATAATCTATATTTAATTATAAACATCAAAACAAAACATGATTTAAAATTATTGATTCATTTCTTTAAAAAAATTATAATGCAGTTAAAGAGTGTGTCACAGAAAGTGATCGGATTTTAGAATAAATTAATCTACAACCGAATCGTTTTCAATTTTTAAAATAATTTTTATAGTATAGTAATGATATTTAAAAGTTTTATTTACTTTTGTTGTTGTTTTACTTCGAATTACACCTGAAAACTGATTATTTTGCATCATAAATTAAGTAAATTATTTCAGAATATTTTTGATTTATAAATTAATCACACACACATTTAACTCTTTACTGAGTCATAAATCTTTTTAAAGCATAAAATCTAACCGGAAATAGGAGAAAAGGCCGAACACCGTGTTGATTTCAGTTCATTTCGGGCCCTGGTCGCAGAAGATCTACAAGCCCCCTTGGCACTGGCGGATTGAAATTTATAACCAGAAAATCTGATTAAGTACAGCTTATCCGGGCTCTCGGGCTCAAGTGCCCAATGGACAAACCAGCACTGGCCGAACAAAAAAACTAATTCGATGTGAAAAAAAACCTCATTTATAAAAAAAATTGTGAAAAATCCGCATTTGAACATTTAAAATTTCAACAGAGTTCAATCAACGTTTTTCTGCAATTTTATCCAAAACTGTTCAACGAGTTCTAAAATCAGCTGATTCACACATCTATTTACGAAGGGAAATTTTCCTTGAATCCAGGGAACTGTATGTTCTGACTTTCATTCGCAAAAGGAAAAGTCAACGTGTCAATGCCTTATTCGGATTACGTTCTTCTTGTAGATGAGAGAAAATTTAACGTTTTTGATTTCAATAGGTGTGTTACACAATATAGAGATGAAAATAATGAGGAATTTAATCCAAACAACTTAGATGGAGCAGTAAAAAATTGCGGTAGAGATGTTTTTGAGTGATGGTGCATATCACCACATCAGAACCAGATAATTCAGAATTAATTACTGAATAGGGAACCATTATCCTAATTTTTTTAAGTGTTTTAAAGAACATTTCAATGTTAATATATGAGAAATAAGATAAAGACCCTAAAGCACAAGGCTTTAGGGTCTCTGGTTTCTCTCAGCGTCCGGAAGTTTTAAAAACACTATTCTAATCACGGGATTTAAACCTAGTTGAATACATTTGAAAAGAAAAAGAAACTGGAGGAGACAGTACGGAAATGACATTAAATGATAAGTGAAATAAAAGGAGTAATCGCGTGTTTTTTAAAATGGAAAAATATCGATGCGGAAATTACGAAAAATTAGTGAATCATGTGCCTAAATGTTTAAAGTTGTTGTGAATATTCAAATATATCCGACTAAGCTCTCTAAATTATCAAAATATTAAAGATTATAAATTATAAAATATAAATTATGGAAGAATTTTAAGATTCTGGAACCATGCAAAACCGCTGGTGTTTCGATTACCATGCTTCAAACACACTATACCACAGAGACACTCGGTGTTCAATTATTTCATATATCTCATGTCCTTTGATAAAAAAAAATGTCTGAACATCATTTTTAGTTATGGAAAAACTTGGCGATCCGATGGGTTTGCATTTTATTCATATGACCTTTAATTAGACAAAATGTTGGGGATGCTGTACATCTCTAACAAGAATCAATGTTCATTAAAAGAATGTATGTGATAAAGATAGAATTACTAATAATTTGTTTCCTGTTGAGGAAATCTTAATCGGAGAGCGTTAGATTTTTCAATAGGACAATGTTCAGATCCACACTTCTAAATTAACGTCCCCTACCCTCTCTTCCCCCCAACACATGGTTGGCTAGCCTGAAAACTATGCTTAATCTTACAATTTTAGCTCATAAGGCGAAGAGCTTGCTTTTAGACTATTAAGACAGTCTTATTTTTTGCCTATACTGTCTTGTTAATTTCAATTTATTGATTTTTTTATTTATGGCAATTTAGTATTTGATTATATATATATAAACAAATACATACATACACATATATACATACATATGTATATTACGATTTTGTAACTTATTTTCTCGTTTGCGTTTTGAGATAAAACTTTGGCAACTTCATAATAATCGTCTGCTAATGTTTTCTTTTGATTGGAAAACAAAATAAAAAAACTAATTTGAAAATGGCTCCTAAAATTAAAAGATGGCTGGAAGGTTACTTAACTGCGCTTTCCGAGGAGGAATATTATAAAGCGGTCTAAAATTCTCGGTTGTTGAATTTCACAAAGAGACATTTATAACATATTTAATTTGAAAGGAGAAATCGTCTCTCTTTCTCTTTCTACATATAAATATAAATGATAGTCATAATGAAAGCATGACCACGAAACGTCATCTTAAGACTGTTGGAACGCAGGCAACTGTCAAAAAAGTGAAATCTCTGATTCTAAAAGAAAATCTTCTGACTCAAAGATTCATCGCATCGAAACTAGGAACGTCTTCCAGTGCTGTAAGTAAAATTCCTCATAAAGATTTAAAGTTTAAACCTTAAGTTCATGTGCTTTTACCAAAACATATTGCTGAAAAGATAACAAATTGTAGAAAACTGCATGAAAAACACCTAGCTGAGCTGCAGAATAAAAATTTGTGATAAGACTTGAGGGTATGAGACATGGATATATTTTTGAGACTGAAATAAAAGATGGATTTTCTATTGTTCAACAAACGGGAATGATAGTATGAAATGGCTTCGTCAGTGTACAGAAAAGTTTCCAAAAGGATTCGTGATAGTGGCAGGATTTATTACAACAGCAAATTAAAACATGCAGCAGAAAATTTTAGATTTTATTATTTGAAGAAGAAATTGCAGCCTTTTACATGGAAAGGACATTGATGAAGTTCAACTTCATATGGATAAAGCCTCTAGTTACACGTCTAAGTCAAGTGCCGCTTATTTTGCAAAGAAAGAATCAGAAACTGAAATAAAGTGCACCTACGCTTTTCCCGTGGATTTCTGTGTTCTCGGTTTATTAAAACGAGCATGAGGAAAACAGCATCAAAGAACACCGAACAGACTTACATATGATGAGTACAAAGAAAAGTTTATTTTTAAGGAAAATTCGAGTTAGAGCTATTGTTAAAAATCATAACTACCAGATAGAAACAAATCGCACCCAAAGGTACTACATTTATAGATAAAAGTTAATTATTAAAATTAATTATTATTATTATAGATAAAAATTAATTAATTAATTATTATTATAAAATTATTATTATTACTACATTTACAGATAAAAATTAATGTGGGAGACAACAAGGGGTCCAATACGTTTCTCTTATGGTTTATTTAACATTAAACAAAAATTAATTAAAAAGGTAGATAAGTTTTTACAGATAAGTTTGACGATGATATTCAGAAGGTAACGCCTGCTCGCGCACCTCTCGCGTTCTCCTTCGCTGCTTCTCTCTTTCTCTGCTCTAATGTCCAAAAGTTTTTGTTTTAGTTTCAATTCAATGCGCCTGCGCGCGAAGACTTGTGTTTTGCTTTTGGCTGCATGCCACAACGGCCATTCTGACCGTACGCTGTCCGCAGCGGTATTTCCATGGAGACCAGAGGAGAATCTGAAACATACAAAAAAAAAAACGGAACAGACAAGGACTATACGACAAATATATAGAGATTAAACATATCAAAATTTTGTTGAACTAGACAGTTTCTCCATCATGTGAAGGCACCTCTTCGACATCCGGAAGGTTCCAAAGGAAAACATTGTGTTTCACCGGCATAAGAACATCTTTTTCAACAAGTTGATCTTTGGTTGAACGCATCGATATTTTCCTCTGTAGAGTTCTGGACGTCTGTTCAAAACGATTTCTCTTTTTCCTTCGCTTCCACTGCCAAGGCTCAAAAATTTTTCGGAGCAACACAAACCGTCGATAATTACTATTCATAGGTGAAGGGGTAGGTGATCGGGAGATAAATTCCACGGAACTCGTTTTCATGGCACCATTGGCTTTCTTACACAATACTATATCAGAACATTTTTCTCTTACAATACTCAATTTTAACTTAGTAATCTTAATTTTATTACATTTATAATCCTTAATTAGAGAACTCGAATCATTTCTAGTATTAAAGTTTTTAACATGTGATAAATCATAACTAGAGTTTTCTATCACATTTGAAACAGAAACATTTGGAAAAGAAACACCACAATCTGCACTCAAAGAGGATTCACTTTCACTTAATAAAACATCGCTCTTTGCGTGGCCTAGTTTCTCTATTTCAGAATATACACTGGGATGTATAATAAATTCTTCGGTCAAGGTCGGTGATATCGCCGTTCGCACACTTAAGCTAGTAGAGTGTTGATTAAGAGAAATATTTATGGGTTTAACTTCTACCATACGCTGTTTGCCAAAACATGAACTTAATGTTATGATCTCTTCGGAAGGTGTTTGTACTCTAATTAGTGAGGAATTTAAAACTGGGATCTGGCAACCTGAATCAATCAATGCTGTTACGGGCTGATTTTCCACAAAAATGTTTACGTATTGAAGATTTGCGCATTCATCGCTATTTTGTTTTTCGCTCTCGATTTTCAAAGTATTCACGTTTGTTTTATTATGGATGTGATCATTAGATTCTTTAGGTTTAAAACGCTTCTCACAGTCTCTTGCGCAATGAGATGAATCACCGCATATATAGCAATTTTTATTTTCTCTTTCATGATATTGGGGATAGTTCTCTTTAATCTTTGGTTTAAAGTTTTGTGATTTATTTTTAAAGGGGTCTTGGGTATATCCATAAGTAATAGGAATTTCTTTATGTGATCCGCTTCTAGATGAAATATAAATATCACACTCTTTAGCTAAATCAATAGGCCTAAACCAATCTTCTGCTTCTCGAATGCCAATATGAGTTGCAGTTTCCTTATTTAAAGTTTCAAATAATTTATCAGAAATTATAAGATCACATAGAGATTCAAAGGAATTAACTTTTCTTAACGAACAATAATATTGGAAGTTTGCCGTCAATCTTGCAGCAAATTGGATGTATGTCTCGCCTGATGATTTTACAGCATTTTTAAATGAGTTTAAACACTCGCGAGGGGTTAATTGGAATTCTCTGAGTACTATAGATTTTAGTTTTTCATAGTCATTTAATTCCTCTTCTTTAATATACAGTAAGACGTTATGAGCTCTTTCGCCCAGAAGATTTATTAAAATTTCAAATTTATATTCGTCATTTATTTTCTTGGTTAAAAATGCGCGTTCTAATGATTGGAAGAACAGATTAAAATTTTCAGATCTGGTGGGAACAGGAAGAGATAAAGTTTTTATACTTTTTATCATATTTTCTATGTTAGTTTCGAACTGTTTATCTTCGACTTTAGCTGCAGGATTTAAACTTAATGCTTTATTTTTAGCCGTTTGAAGTTCGACTTCTTTTTCTAATTTTGCTAACTGAAGTTTCGCGAGCTCAATTTTCTGTTTTTCTAAAGTTACCTCTCTTTCGTTTCGCGATACTCTCTCATCTATACAGTTTTGAATTAAAGTTTTAACGAAATCTGGATCACTTTCAAATGTACTACTGTTCTCAATTTTAGTCTTTAGTTTAACTATAGTGTCAGTACTCTCCGCAGTACCGTCTAGATTCTCAACAACTCTTATGAGATCCTCTTTAAGAGCGTTTTTTTTTAGAAAGATCCTACCTTTTTTTTTTTCTCTGGCTCCCTTGTTGCTCGCACGTACGATGTATCCAATAAAAACGTTGATTCCACTGATTTCACCTCTTCGCAGGTAATATCTTGAAATTGTAGTTCCGGCCTCTACACAGGCGGAATTTTCGTCTATGGGTTTTCCAACCTCTACACAGGCGGAATATTTGTCGATGGTTCGTTGAAAAATACACCTCTACACAGGTTATTTTGTTATTTGTTCCGACCTCTACACAGGCGGAATATTTGTCGATGGTTCGTTGAAAAATACACCTCTACACAGGTTATTTTGTTATTTGTTCCGACCTCTACACAGGCGGAATGAAGTTGAAAAATTCAACCTCTACACAGGTTGAACGAAGTTTCCGAAAAATGGCGGAGCGTCTCCTTCACGGACGCTGTTGTTCATTGTCCAGACTTTGGTTCAAAATCGAAATTTTATCTATCTCGGCCGAGCCCCCATAATTTGTGGGAGACAACAAGGGGTCCAATACGTTTCTCTTATGGTTTATTTAACATTAAACAAAAATTAATTAAAAAGGTAGATAAGTTTTTACAGATAAGTTTGACGATGATATTCAGAAGGTAACGCCTGCTCGCGCACCTCTCGCGTTCTCCTTCGCTGCTTCTCTCTTTCTCTGCTCTAATGTCCAAAAGTTTTTGTTTTAGTTTCAATTCAATGCGCCTGCGCGCGAAGACTTGTGTTTTGCTTTTGGCTGCATGCCACATTAATATAATTATTAATTAAAAATTAAGCATTAAAATTAGTTTGCTTTTCCATAAAAAGCGAACAACCTTCTGTACACATATATATTTTAATGCATACTTATAAAATGTGGATTCTGGCGCGTATTTTGCTACGAATCCGAGAAGAGAACGTTATTTCGAAGTGAAAGATCTGATATTTTTTTGCCAGATAATTTGTTGGTTGACTGATTTAACTTAGTGGTATTAGTAGTAGACAGAAGAAAAATTTTCTGGAAGATTGACATTAACATTGTAACTTTGTATTATGTAAGTTTCTTTTAGTATAATTTACCGAAAGAGTAATTATTAAGTTATTTTTAAATCTACTCCTCCACACACACACGGATTCCTAGTTCTTTTTACATCTCATTTCTGTATCGCATCAGACACCAAACAATTGTACTGCGGGACGTCGATTTTTTTGCTTTGCAGTTCCAGATCAATAAAAGCTTTAATGCAAGTTCTTATAAAGTACAGATATTTTCTTTTGTAGAGAAACAAAAAAAGAAACGGATTTAACTTTTCCACGCGGAGCACTGATGCAGAGTAAGAAAATGAAAGTACTCCATAAAACGCATCAATGCTTTCTTCTGCTGGAAGAAACAGTGATTTCTCCAAACAGTTTTACTTGAGTCACGAAAAATACAGGCTTTTAGCTTAATGTTATAGAAGAGGATGAATGATAAGAAAAAATGGCTTGTGTTCTAGAAATAATGACGCAGTCGTTATAGATGCGGCAATTTATTTTAATGGTGGCTGTGTAATGCGTCTTCCTGTGAAGTTCATTAAGATTAAATTGCTCTACAGAAGAGTAACGAGAAAGCACAAAGAAAAACGAGCTTGATAAACAATATAAACATTTTAGTGACTTAGAAAGAAAGGGTTCACAGGGTTTTTTAACTTTCACATTTCAACAAAAGTTTTGATAAATTCTTATTTTCTCTTCGAAGAAATCGGCACTGATTACTTAAAAAAATTATTCTGAATACAAAAAATAACACATCTCTACTACATTTTTTAATTTATGTCTAGAATTGGGTGAAGCAACAATTTTTTTTCAAATACTACAAGAATATCTTTCTCTTCATTGTTTATTTACAAACTACTCAGTAGGGTTTGCAGCCCCAGGATCCCGATGTATTTTCCAATCTCGGAATTCCAGGAGTAAAATTACTAACAAAGGGGATTTAATTTTTGTCTTAATTATATTTAAAAATTTTTTTCTAAGAATTTAATTTTTAGAAAATTTATGTTTTGTTTATGCAATATGCACGTAGAATTTTTTTGTGCAATTACAGATGCTATAAGAAAAAAATATATATATGCAGCTTTCATTTCTAGTATGAAAGAACGTCTTACAGATCTAAGTGGCTCACTGCAATATTTACACAATAATATAAGCAACATTTCTAGAATAGATTTTGTCACAGTTTCTTTTTCAATTAAACGTTGTTAATTAATAGCGGACCTGCTTGAAAGATTTGAGACACTTCAAATAACTTTGCATTACACCGCATGCAACTGGATCTTCTATTTCAAATAAGGTAACACACTTGAAATTGATTCACATTCTGATTCAATAACTGTGGATCAATTTATACACAAAAACCTTAAGGCTGTTCTCGGTAAAAGTACGAGAGCTTGAACTAAACGCGAAGCACATTTTCAGACAGAAAAAATGCCTCAATTTTCATGGAAATTTACAATATCTTATCTCATACCTCTGTTAACAATATAGTGTTTTTAAAAATTTCAAAATATTCCATGAACATTTTCTTTTTCATTTTATTATGTGAAGAAGTAGCCTATTTAACATTACTATATAGGAGGAAAAAAAAAAGAAACACATTTTATACCAGAAAAAAGGAATCAACTCGGTTGAAAAAGGGAAGAATGATAAAAAATGCTGCTCTTTAAAGGATAGCGAAGCCAGAGAATATCACATATTAATTTTTCATTTCTTTTATATCTAAAAAAAATGTTCCGAATTTGGGTACTATTCTTTAACATTAACTGAAAACAGCCTTAAGTGTAGCAGAAGAACTAGATAAAGTTATCAAAGATGCATATGCACCAATACAGTCTATTAGATTATAGACACAGTCATCAAAAATTGAAAAGGAAAAGTATATCTTTTTTGAAAAATGGAGGGAGACGTGGGACTACCTGAAAAGAAAGAACATATATTCCTCTTTAATTACAATAACACCTGCTACTATAGAATCCAAACGAACATTTTCTTGGGCAGGACAATTTGTAATAAAAATAAGAAGCCTTTTGACCGATGGAACGCTGGACGCGCTGTGTTTTTTAAAAGCTTATTTACAGAAACACAAGAAATGAAGAAATGTTTTCTTTTATGCAATTTCAACTATGCTAATGTGTAAGTATTTTTGATAAGTATTCCAATCCTAATCCCAGGATTTGGAAAAAATAAACGCGAAATTGAAAATATGACACGGAACTGCAAACCCTACTACGTAGAGTGCATTTTTATATGAGTATTTTATTATACTTTATACGAAACTAATCATAACTTCTTCGCTATTTTATTTTTTTAGTTATAATAATTATTGATAAAATATTTTTGATCAAGTTTATTGATATTCCTACAATATTACTAAAGAGAAGCATTGTTTATTTCTACATGAGTTTGTGTATAAAACTAAATTATTAATTCAAGTAATATAATTAATTTATGTTTTTAGTTATAATCTCACAATATAAACTTTTGTTATAATAAATTAATGTTGTGCACAAACGCAGCTTCAAATTTAATTACTAACTACACTTTTGGTATAAATCCTACTTGCATTAATTTAAGTGATATAATAGAAGAGTTTTTGATTCTTATATAAAAATAAAAATACGCTTAAAATAAGAGCTAAATACGTAGAGATCCAATTTATTGACTAAAATCATTTTTTCTAATCACACAAACCTGACATTTGAAAAATAACGGATTTAGAAAAATACATGTATTTACGTTACATTAGGTTTGGTTTTCTCCCGTCCCAATCCTTGTATTTTTTTTTTTTATATCTTATTTCCTACAATAAAGTTTTAAATTTTTGTTCAGTCACACTCATGGATCAACACTAAAAATACACGTACCGAATTTCCTAAATGTTATTTTTGGCATCATTTTAATAAAATTAACTAAGATTGTGATGTACCTCCACTTGGAAGTACATCCCTCGAAGTATGAGCGTGAGCTAGAGGTGTAGGGTTATCGTAAGAACTAGAATCAAACATTATCTTAATATGACTTTATTAAGATATTCAACTTAAACTTTGAACAAATATAATATTATAAATTAATGAGAGAATTATAAATTAATGAGAGAATCTACGATGAGACGCAATACGCAACACAAAATATAATTCAGACCTATCTCAATAATTGTGTGTGTGTGTGTGTGAACCACCTAATCTTCAAATATAATAATAAGTAATCAATCCTACCTTATATTATTCTGTAATAAACTTGTCTTTATCTACAAGGTATGCAGCTTTACGTTTAATTTCTAATCGATCACCAATATGTTTATCCACGACACGTAGAACTTGAATCTTTAAACGACGAACTTCAATAATCATCTGTGACGAATCTATACGGAACTTTATCACTAACCTTCTGAGTCGACCTTTTTAGGGAAATTTAATTCCCTACCTATTTCCAATCAACTCCAAAAAGCGGACAGGATTCCTTGTTATGCAGATTAGATTAAGTATTTAAGTCAAACGAAATAGTAAAGTTAGAGCAGTAGGAGATAGAGATTGAAGCAGAAAGTTATCGTGGATTTAAATTGAAGATTTCTTGTCAGAGATATTTAATCTCAAGAATTGAGATTCCGAGTGGTAACTATTGATTTGTGTTTAAAGTCTCATTAAAGTTTTAGGAGTGAGATTAAAGTTAAATGTTCAATAAGAACATTATTAAATATAATTCTGGGATCTCTTATCGTGGTAATATCTGCGTGATCGTTATTTAATGTTTAATTAATGAGATCATTAATTAAGTTAACTTAAAGGATATTATCTTTAAAACCTCATAATACTATTTAAATAAATGTGTTAATAAGTCTTTGATTCTATTTGGATAAGATAACCAAATAAAGAAAGTTGTTTATAAAAATGGCTACTGGTTCTTACATGACTCCTATTTATTCTCGTTCTCAAAGTGAGGTCCTAGGAGACCTTCACACATCCACTACCACAACGCACGTTAATTGCCTAACATTCCTTTACATTACCATTACATTGCCATCACGCTTACTCTAAGATCCTATATTTATCCTATATTATTTGCATCTCTTCACTTCTCGTTTCTTGGATTTGGTTGGAAAAGAGTTGCCATTATTTCTGGCCCAAAGAACCCAAAGGACTTGTTAAAGAAAAGACGCGTAAGACGTCACAAGATATTGGTCGCAATTATTTACATGCACTACTTTAAGATTCAGTTTATTTTTATTTTTTTAGGGTCGCAGTAGTATAGGGGTTATAGTCACGAACTTGTGGCCGATCCGTATCCGAGATCAATCCTTAATTCTACTGATGACCTTCATGTAGACTGGCAGAGGACCGTTAAAGCTATTGTGGCTCAAAGTCCTACTGTGGTGGGGTAGTTTGGAGAGGGAATGCCACCTAAGGTGCCGTCCACGTTACTTTATCAAGGTTTAAAACTGCTTTCTGTCGCTAATAGCCCTCGTGTTGCTTTATAAAGCGACTCTAAGAAAAATACTCACCTCATTTTTTGTTAAAGATAAAACAAATTACGTTTCTTATTAAATAATTATCAAAAATATATAAATGCTATAGAACGGGGGGGAATCGCAATCTGAATTAGAAAGAAGTTAATTTTGAACATGAAATAGCATTTTGATCATAGTTCTTATTTTTAGGAGAACACTTTTCGACTCATAGGGAATCCAATGTTAAAAATTATTAAAGGAAATAATCAATTGTAATAGAGAGAATGCCTATTCATTTGTAAAAGCTAAACATTGATACAAGTAAATACACAAGTGTACCATACAGTACACAGTACGAAATTATATAAATTCAATATCTTTTATTTATGTAAGTTCTTTTATGGAAACATTATTAGAAAACCACAAAATATTAGTTTCTAAAGCAAAACTACCCCTACTCTCTCTTAGCATCGTGTTTAGACCGGCTGTGATTTTTCGCCAGACATTATATATATATTTTCTAAATTCTTCTGCTCTCTCATTCCTTTTGGTGATTTACAACGCGTAGGTGCAAAAGATCAACATTGCCAAGGTTCCCCGAAGGGGACAGCTGGAACACAATCGGCCTGTCGCAGAGGGAAGATGTTTAAATCGGGATGGCAATGACAATTGACAGCCTGTTTGCTTAAGCGGCTCCCAACTGTCTCTTCTTCCTCTGAATCGATGACACGATGTTTCAATTGAAGCGCCTTATTTAAAGGAGACCAGCTCTTGAACTTTGTTTGCCAAGTTATTGGAGGAGTTAGCGAATCACTTTCTTGGATTACAATCGACAGCACCTTACTTTCAAAAGGTTTGCTATGGTGAAGCAAAAAGTAATGTTACTATTGTAATCTTTCTAGAAGGGTTAGGTTATAAAATAAATTCTGATATTTTCCAAGAATTCGCCATATAGTCAGCGGCGTAACGTTCACCTCCACGAATTCTAATGGGCCCCAAACGAAAGTTATCTAATGGTTTTGCAGTCCTTTGTAAGGTCCAACTTGGCAGGGGGTTCCTAAAATTCTCTGTTACACCATTGCTTACAGTTTTCAATTTTCTCAGCATTAGTTTGTTTTTAATGCATAAATATGGCAGAAGCTATATTTTTCATGCATACCACGTACATCAAACTATTCACTTCTCATTTAACTATTATTCGTCTATATCTTTATTTTTCTATGAGTACCTTTCGAATGTATGATGGGGCTGGGAATTTTACATGTTAAAAAATATATGTTGAATATTTGTAAGAATGCTATGTTTAATTCGATAATAAATGGAATTGCGCTTCATGAGGTCATATTTTACAAGTGAACTTCCAGATTTTGATATTTCTTACAAAGTTTCCAGTTTCTATTATACAATGCTTCTCATTATCATTAATAAAAAGCAGACCAGAACCTACGTAAAGATAATTGAATTGATTTATTTCACCAATTGACTGAATAGCCAATGAATTGGTGACTTTGTGGGAATGCTAATAATCAGCATTGTTTAAGCTCTTACAAGAAGTTTTTTAAATAAATATTTCTCTGTAACTTACATCACGATTTACCACAATAAAAGAATTTTAAGTTTATATTTGATCTGATATTTTTTTCATTAAGGTTTTGATAGAGTTGAAGCGATCGTCAACATTTTGACTCATGGTCACATGTCAAGAATAATGTTGAACCTGCTATCACTTTCTGAAAGCCCTGAAGGATTTGAGAGTTTTAAAATACACATGAATTTATATACTATGCTCTAATAGAATTTACCTACTATATGTTTTAGTTGGAATTGAAATGCACAGAAACCATTACTAACATTAATCCTCTATCATAACATTATATGTATGTATTTCAATCTGAACCCCAGAAAAGAAATAAATTAACATTGTGATGTTCCTCCCCTTGGAAGTACATCTCTCGAGGTATCAGCGCGAGCTAGAGGTGTAGGATTAGCGAAAGAACTAGGATCAAACGTTCTCTTAATATGACTTATTAAGATATTCAACTTAAACCTTTAACAAATTAAATTATAATAATTAATACGAGAGAACCTACGATGGTAAAAATACGCAACACACAATAAGACTTAATCTAAATTCAGACCATTGTCAATAAGCGAACCGCCTAATTCCCGATTCTAATGTTAAATAATCAATCCTACCTTATTACAGCGTGGAGTAAAGATCAATCTTGACTTTGTATGCAATGGTATGCAACTTGGCTGATTCCTTCTATTCGGTCACTAATAATTTGTATTCACGTCACGCAAAACTCAATCAGACTTGAACCACGAACTGTAATAAACATCAACTGCCACAAACTAACATCAATTGTCAAACATTACCTTACATTGCTATCCCGCTTACTCTAAGATCCGATATTTAAAAGTTTGTTCATTTGCATCTTTTATTCACACTTCTTGGATTTGGTTGGAAAAGAGTTGCCATTAATTCTGGCCCAAAGAGCCCAAAGGACTTGTTAAAGAAAAGACGCGTAAGACGTCACAACATCAATGTTCCAAATTAATCTATAGTTCTTAATTTGATTGGCTAGCTCGTTTGAAAGTGACATATTTTTCACTCGGATATAATGTATGCTCGTGAGCTTTAGAAAAGGCAACTCTGTTCAAATGTACCTTACCTCAAATGTTGGAATGTGGAGGAGACAAAGCGCTGCATGTAATACTTCTTAAAATTACTTACCTCAGCTTCAGTTATTCTCAGTTTTTATTCTCAAGAAGAAAACAAAAAACTCTTTAAAATACATTCATGGACAAAAAAATTAGCGCACCAAGAAGGAGTTGTCAAAATGAAACAAAATTTTACATATGTAATGACTACTTTGATATAAGTAATGATTAGAAAATCAAAGAAAAAGTGTAATTTATTTCAGAGAAAAACGGAAAAAAGGGAGGATTTAATACCCTGTTGAACCCCGTCTAGAGCAAATGCACGATGCGATACGATCGGACATTGAGGCATACAAGTTCTGTATGATGTCTTGAGATATTTCGTTCCATAATTGCTGTAACCTTGCCTCTAGCTCGTTCAAACTCGTGGGATTCCCAACTCACCGTCGTAAATGATCCCAGATAGGCTCGATTGGAGACAAACCTGGGGATTGGGCATTCCAAGGAAGGGTAGTAACAGTGCGGAGATAGTCTTGTGACACCCTTGCCGTGTGAAGTCGAGCATTGTCTTGTTGAAAAATGGCTTCTGGGAGTCGTTGCATGAGTGGTAACGCATGTGGTTGCAAGATGTCATGGATATACCGCTGGGCTGTCATAGTGCCACAGATCAATACTAAGGGTGACCGTGTACTGTAGGCAATGACATCCCATACCATCACACCAGCTGTGGGAGCGGTGTGTCACTTTAAGGCAAAGTCAGGATTGAAGCGTTCACCACGGGATCTCCACACACGAACACAATTGTCATCACTGCTGAGATTGAATGTGGATTCCTCGCTAAAGACGACCTGGTTCCATTCCGCTGCAGTCCAGTTTCCTCGAGCGCGGCACCACTCCAAACGGAGGCGTCGATGGGTGGGCGTCAAGGGCAGCACTCGTAATGGGCGCCGCGATCCCAAATGTCCTTCAGAGTGTCAAATTCCTTCTGCCTTGTTATGGTTTGAGAAGACACAGGGCCCCCTAATGAAGGTGTTACATGTGCCTGGATGGCGGCCGATGAAGTAGTTGGCTGAACGCATGCATTTCTTACGATGTGGCAGTCTTTGCAACGACTGGTTTGTCGAGAGCGTCTTGAGCCTGGTCTTAGTGTAAATGACATCTCTCGGTTCCGCTGGTCCCAACGCCTCCTCACAACACAATCAGAGTGATCTAATTGACGAGCTACTCGAATAACTGACCACCCAGCTTCCATCATGCCGATGATTCTCCCCCTATCAAACTGCAACAGCTGCTGATATTGTCTTTGAAAATGGCGTAATGGCATGTCTACCTCAGCTCTTCCTTTGTAAACGATTCAGCACACTCAAACAAGCTTTGGTTACCTGTTTATACTCCACGGAGAACGACATTAAACGCCCTCTACTGGCTATACGTAATGCGCAATCACGTTGCATTTCTAATCATTTGCATATCTCCCCGACATGCACCTTCATTCCAAGTTTCGTTACGACCTCGCAATTATTTCTCGGTGTGCTACTTTTTTTTTGTTCGTGAGAGTATACTAACATTTTTTAAAATTCATGAGTAGAATCATTTTAAATTTCTGTGATGATTTTTTAAAAATTATTATTGCAAATTATTTTAACTTTTATTCAAATTGGGAATTTCACTTATGGTATAAAAAGTTTGATTAAATTTATCCGTAGGGTGGAACCTTGGTGCTGAATCGTGCTGTTGGATGCCATCAATGTCTGGTGATTCAAGATTGGAAAAGCATCAGCCAATAGGAATCGATTCACGTGACCCTAGTAGAGTATAAAAGGCGAGCGCTCAGCCACCAGAGACATTCTCACTCAGCAACATGTCTTCTCTAGCGTTTTTCGCCCATGCTAACGTATTTCACCATGGTGGTCAACCTGTGCCGGTCGAACTCTCCATTGCCAGCATACCGGAGGATGGCACAGAGCCCAAGGTGATGTGTATCACGGTGGATCACACCAACCTCCTCACGACAGACAAAGACAGACGAGCCAACCGCTACATTAACGAACGGCTCAGCCTGAAAAGTCACCTGCCTGGATCCGTGCCTCTCGAATACTTGGATTTCTGCGTCCGGGGCAAGTTTGGTCACCTGGCCCAAGGAAACAGAGGCCTCATTGTCGTGAAGGGCTCAGATCAGCGGAAAATTTTTGAAAAGTTGGGGCTTTTTACGATCAATCTGGAAATATTGCCCCATTTCCGGGACTTGAATGACCACAGCCTGCCGGACCACCTGCACGATGAGGTGCACGAGGACTTTAACATTTCCGAGTGTACCATGGTGAAATCATATCGATTTGCACGATACCTGCAGTATTTTAATAAGCTGCAGGCTGAATGCAAAAAACAGACGTCTCATTTAGTAGAGTGAGTCAAAAAAAAATTTTTAAAAAAGGGGGATCGAGTCGACACAAGAGTCGACTCGGTCCCCCTTTTTTCAAGACACACAATATGCCAACATTGGATGGCATCTTTTTTAAAACTTGCACCAGTCAATAGGAATCGTTTCACATGACCTCATTAGAGTATTAAATACACCAAGATTGGAATAATATATAGATTACACTTACCTATTGTCGTCTTCTTATCACACCCAGATTGGATGGCTTGTCTCGTTGAGTGGGCATATTTTCTGTTTTCTCACCAAGATGGGAGGGTTGTCTCGTTGAATTGGCATGTTTTCTCACCAAGATGCATCCATTTCATTGGACCCCTTCACGATGCCTCCATTTCATTTGACATGATTAAATTTCATTTGACCCCTGTTTAAATTTCCTTTGTGGATGACCCCTGTCTCAATTGTCTCTCTGGGATGGCATGAAACATTTTCTCTCGCCCCGTGCTAAAATATTTTTTGGGAGAAATCTGAAAAATTTTACCTTGCCCATTCCGACCTACGTCCCTGGGATAATTTGAGTCCTTCTGACTAAAATCGAGACCCTAAGCACAACGTGGGGATAAAAAATGGGGTGAAAAGGGACACAATGCATTCAAAAAGAGCCGTGGGAACGTTCCTTTTGGATGGAAACAGGAAAGGGAGGGTGTGGATAAAAAGCAGGGGAAAAGGGACAAGAGTCATGTAAAAAGAGTCGTTGGAAACGAAAAGGTAGGAACTAAAATAGGGTGCGGAGAGGGTTTTAAATGAGAGGGTTTTCAATTTAAATGAGATGGTTTTCGATTTAAATGAGATGGTTTTCGATTTAAATGAGATGGTTTTAAATGAGATAATTTTCGATTTAAATGAGATAATTTTCGATTTAAATGAGATGGTTTTCGATTCAAATGAGATAATTTTCGATTTAAATGAGATAATTTTCGATTCAAATGAGATGGTTTCAAATGAGATGGTTTTAAATGAGATGATTTTCGATTTAAATGAGATGGTTTTAAATGAGATGGTTTTCGAGTCAAATGAAAGGGTTTCAATTCAAATGAGAGGGTTTTCCTTTCAAATGAAATAATTTTCAATTCAAATGGTTTCATGATTCATTTCTAGTGAGATGGTTTCAACAAAGGTCGTTTTCGTTTCAACAAAGGTCATTTCAAAAAAGGTCGTTTTCCATTTCTAATCATTTTTTGAAAGGGTCACGGTGCTCAGCTATAACAAAATATATGATCTACCAGAGCTTTCTCTGACATCCCCAATTCTAATTTTTGATTCAATTTTAATAAATCGTAAGCAAAATTCGTCGGTTTCTGGTTCCGTTTCTTTTCGGACGCATAAAAACGTGCCTCTAAATATTTCCTATTTTGGATGGCAGGGAATGCTTTTGACAATGCTGCTTTCAAGCTGTGTGAAGTCCGTGGCCATATTCTGCACTAACGCTGATCCGAATATCTGATACCAATCCAGGGCTCTCCCCAGGAGATGAATTTTCAAATAAGCACACGATAAATCACTGGGTATCTCAAGTAATTTGATATTGGATTTTTTGATAAGTGTTTGTTTTTGTTAGAGACTTATCGCTAAATAGTCTTGACAGTCGATTAAAAAGTGTTTTTTTCTTGTTATGAATATTTAAAAGGTTACGTTAGAAAATTTTTTAGTTCTTTTTGTTTTCATTAATTGTTATTAAGCATTTAATTTTTGTTATATACGTACTAGATATTTATAAATAATATTATTTAAAAGAATTACTCATTACATGTACCTTATAAAAAATTGTAAAAAGTTTAAAATTAAATAAAATTATTTATACATGGATTTTTCTAAGAAACATTGTTTTACTTCATTCGATTCTTCGTGAGAAATATTTCCGAGAATATTGTTCCATGGTCAACATCTTTTGTAGAAATACATTTTTGTAAGAAATTGATGGTCAATACATTTGAAGCAGCTCTAATTTCGCCTTATTTAGATACGATGTATTTTCTGCAACAATCCCCAATTTTTGATAATAAAGTGTCAATGTTTCGAGTGTGTTTCTATTAAGTAACACAAACTATTAATATATTGTGTATCTTTTAATTGAACAAGTTTTTCTTCCAACTTATCTTATACATTTCAATAATTGTACAAAATTTGCATGAATCATTTGCAAAATACTATTGTTACGAATTTTTTTAAGTAATAAATCCGCTTAATTGTTTTTCATTTTTTATCCTTGTCTGATAAGTAATTTATCTGCATGGGAAAACACATATACCTATCATATTTTTATGTTGTTGTTACTTATGCCACCTGATCAACAGTAACATCAGACCATGGCCCACGGAATTCATCGTGGTTAAGGGCTAGATTTTTACGCCTGTCGTTAGCTCTAGCTTTGAGCACCAAGCAGGTGACAGTACGATTTTGCTCGGGTCCTCTCCAATTTTGAGGTAGACCACCCTGTGGGAGTCAAAGGCTTCCCACCTCTCTTCCTCTTCCATCCGCCTCACGAGAGGACTTACGGCTCGACGGCTTGTTAGAGTACCCCCATACCAGGAAGGCACTATACAAACACCCATGCCTTCTCCGGGTCTCGAACCCAGGCCCTACGGCACCGCAGTCAGCGCCGCTAACCACTCTACCGGATGGGCGGCTCATATTTTTATTAAAATATTCATCGTTATTTGTTGCGTTATCTTTCACTCAAATAATTATTGGAAGTTGACTATGTTATTCTTAATCAAGAGGAAGTGAGGGCAACTTTGCTACCAATACCTTCCTCTCTTAACTTGCACATCGTACTTTGTGAAGTTGTCCAACTAACCACTTGTCAAGACGAAACGAAACTAGTCTTTCTCTCTCGAAAAGATTCTATATTTTAAATTCTACTTATTTAAAAAGGAAAAAAAAAACGAGAAAAGAAATTTTTTTCAATTAAAGTTTTTTGTTTTGCGAAGCTGAGTCACGATTTCCGGTTTCTAGTGTAATGCAATAAATATGGAGGGAGGGACTGGAACCGTGCGGCAGTGCGAGCGTTCCGCCGAGGAGTATAAAAAGTAGCGATAAGAGCTGGAGCTGTCACTAGTTGCCGCGTTCCTCCGGACACCTGTTGCTTCTTCTCCCGCTCGCTATGAGGACCTGCGTTTGGTGGGCAGCCCTCACTCTCGTCTCCAGTGAGTACTCATAGAAATTTGATTCTTTTTTTCAACCTTACTCTGTTCTTTTTTTGCCATTCAATTGGAGATTTTGTAAAGGAAAGTTAGGCAAATGAAACCATTTCAATGTTGTTGTTTTTTCACTTGTGTATACACAGGGATCCTCGATATCAATTCTTTTTAATATTATTTGGGTGTATTGATTGTTTGCTTTGTAAGTTACAATTTTTGGATTTTTTTTCTTTTCAGGAAAAAAATATAAGTATAAGAGCAAGGTGAGGAATATACGTATAAAAATAAAAGAATTGAATACATAGCATTCTTGAATGTATGTTTTCTCTCCCATCGTTATAATATTTTTATGTGAGACAGGATACTTTTTTTAAAATACCTTCAAAGTGGTTACAACTCTTAATGCATTTGAATTCTTTCCATTGAAAGCATATTATGGTGAATTGTATTTATTATATTTCTGACCTTTGTTAAATTTGACAAACATAAGCTTGAATAGCTTGAAAAGAAAACTGTTTCTCTAAAACTTTTTTCCTAAAGTTCCGATGAAAAGTGAATACTAAAATAAGAACATTATTTATTTATTTTTTAATTTTTTGAAAAAAAAATCGTACTTTTCATATTACATCAGTAAAGTCATTTCAAGTAAGCTTTAAAATGACTTATATTAGCACAAAATGTATATACAGCAATTGGATGCAAATAATTTGCGTTCTATTATAAATAAAAATTTATTCGTAAAATTTGTTTTTATGCAAAGTCATCTTAGAAATGTTCTACTCTTTAAAATAAGTAAAAGAATGGCTCCCTCATTAGACATTGGATTAGTGTCGGTGTTTTTACAAAATTATTTTCTCTTTGGAATTCTACATTTTTCCGCTAGTAATAATAAAACATATTCTTGAAAAGATTATTAATCATACCAGCTATAAAGAACACAATTTTGAAAAAAAAAGCTTTGTCCATTTACAAATAATATTTGCTTGGAAATGTTGCTCCAAGCAAATATATTGCGTTTTCAATCAATTTTCAGGATGAGACCTTAGAATTTACATGTATTCAAGTTTTAAGGGGATTAATATTCCATGCCAAGATTAAATTATTTTAATCAAGTCATCTGAGGTAAGGTTACAGATCGAATGAGTCAATTTACAAAGTTACCCATTGACTGATGCTAGAATTTTGCTTCTTTGGTATCCTATTCTGATGGACAATTAATGTAACAGTCTTTCCAGGTCTTTTTGATTCACTAAGAAAAAAAATGTATTTGTTTTTAAACGTGACACTTCTTGCCCTCTCTATGTTGTTGAATAAAGATTATTTAGAAATTCTTCCATAGATATAAAGAGAGAGAAATATTCTCATGATTCAATTCCTTTTTCTAAAAAAGGAGTTGTAATTGAGTAACATTTTTTGTAGATAATTCAGGCATTTTTTACTCAAACTGAAGGCCTTGAACTGCGTAAAGTTGCTTTTCATAAACGTTTATTTCTCTATACATGCAGTTAGGGGAAGTAATTATTGCAATAATTATTCCATAAGCCGAGACTACAGTAGCTAGGTAAATTTCAAATTAATATTCACGGATAGTCTCAGGAGCTCGTGAATAAAAGGTATGAAATCATGTAAATTTCGAAAGAAATGTTTTAATTCGAATTAATGCATTCACAAAAAGTGAGAAAAATTCAAATAGTTGCTTTTTTATCATTAATTTATCATAAATAGTTTGTAAATGCGTAAATATAATTGATAACTCTAAATATTTTTAATCAAATAATAAACCATCGACATCCTACACTGAAATCTCTTTTCAAAGATTTATTTTTATGATTTCTTTAGTTTCCACAGAAATGCGATTTGGTTTTTTGAAATCAATGGGTGCAACTAATAACAATATTTCTATCTTTGTCTATAAATAATATATCTTTGTCTATAAAGTGAATAAAATTGCATTCTTTATCTGCAAAGAGAAAGGACGATAGAAAGCCATTTTTCAAGCAGCGAAATTAAAAAAAAAAGACGAAAATCAAGTTTGTCCATTTCTTTTAACTCTTCGAGGAGAATATTTCAAGAGTGCTACATTCTTCCCTCTTCCCATGAACTTTTGTTGAGCGTTCGTGGGAGGCATTCTAGGAAAGGAAATGTCAAGGTGAGGGTGACATTCATCGGCCTGCCTTGATGAGAAAACTTTTTTGATTTAAAATTTCTGTCAAATTCTAAGAAACATTTTGCTTTTCCTGTCAAAATTTTTGTTACAAAACTAATCCTTGTTCTTTTACATCCAGTCTCATGTGTAATATTTATCCTATTCTAGACAGGATTGAGAAAGTCATTTTCTTTCTAAATTCATCAACTCAACTGATTGATCGAATCCGAAGAAAATAATGGAGTTAAAAAAGACATTCTACGAGAATTTCGCCTATTTTTAACAGATAACAGTTCGGGTACATTTTTGTACTTCATTTGAAGCACACAGATTCCGATACTCAAAGTATTTATCATTTGCATAGAATAAATATTGATTTCGCTGGGTTGTTTGCGTACTGAGGTTTTTGCTCATTTATATTATCAACGTAAACTTGTTTCATATACTTCAAAGAAATTAGAATCAAAATTTTTAAATGAATCATATCATATCTTTTTTTTTCTCATATACATGTCTGGAATCGTTTTCTTTAGCAATATGTTTGTTTCTTAGGTGACCATTGAAAGCTCAACTATACAAAATACTCTAAAAAGAGTTGAAATAAATTATGAATTTGATTAGTAGAAACTAACCTAATTTAGTGTTTGATTCTTTTATGATTTTATTTGGTAGAAAATGATTCTATAAATCTCTGTAGGTTCTATGGAAAATCTATAAAATCTATTCGTAGAAGTTGAGTTGTCTATTTTTAAAAGGAAATGGAATAAAATTTTCACTCAACAATGAAAAGAAAATTCTTTATATTGTTAATAAATATCAAAATATTTTCTTGTGGACGTATTTTACACAAACCGTTATAAAACTCTTATTAATGGTTTTTTGCCATGACAGTTTTGTTCAAGGTCAAATTATCATTCACCCTTGAAAACGGAAAGATATATATATATAATCCTTTATTGAATTTCTTTAAAGTCATTTTTATTTATGAGCTTTGAATTATTCAACTAAATTGCATTATAAAAAAATAAATAACATTTTTTTCATGATAATTTTGATACGAATATGAGAATAAGAATTATTTTACATATTTTTATTAAATTTTAACACTCCATTTTGAATGATTACTGTCCTTTTTATATTTGAAAGTTTTCAGTAGTTGATATTGGATTCCTTTAAATATAAGCTTAAAATATTTCGAATATTTTATACATCATTTGTTGATCATTTTCTGCATTGCTTAAGACAGTCTTTTAAATAGAATTTGTTGCTAGACCTTCTGAAACTATTTTAAAATGTCGAATTGTTTATTGCAGTTTCACGATAATTTTTTCAAATTAAATCTCAATTTCTTATTTTCTTGACCGAAAATCTCGAAATGGATTTTAATATCGAAATTTAAAAATTGGTCACCTTATCTTTGCAATTTTATATCGGGGGCTGTAGATTTTGTGGGCGGAAAGTTTCTCTCTTTACCATTTCTAGTAAAAATAATATATCGCAGGAAAAATATAATTTACTTTAATTCAAGAAATTTAACTGAGTACTATGAAACTAAATTAAATAATAGGATTGAATGTATTGGAAAAAAATGGCCTAACTATATATTAATTGATAGAAGCCTAGAGGCCAAGTGGCTGTGTATCGTGCTTCCACGACACAAATCCGGGTTCAAACCTGGGCTGGAAAAGGTCTACTCAACCTTTTATCCCTTCAGTGGGTCGATAAATGAGTACCAAACTTGCTTTGGAACTAAACGCTGGGGGTTTCGCGTCAGACTGACCACCAAATCGGAATATTTGCTCGTGCACCTCAGTGCTCAACATCATGAAAACTGAGATGGGTACATAGGCTTTGGCCGTCATGGGCTGTCGCATCATTCAGTTTAGTTTATTTTATTAATAGATCGTGGTATCAAATAAAATTCTTAATTTCTTATCTGATTGCTAAGATATTTCGTCTGATTCAACATTCCAATCTCATTTTTGTCAGAAGTATTGTAATGATCTTGCCCTTGAAGTCGCTTTCTCATCATCTTGTCTACCTAAAGCTGTGGATGTAACAATGAATGACCAAGAATCTCCATGATAACTCTATTTTATTATTATTCATTATAATATTCCAGGACAAGTAATCTACAAAAAGGGAATCGTAGGAGTGATATAAAGAAAGCAACTACCTTACATGAATAAGCGCACGAAATCAGCTTAGTTTAGTTTTAATCGATCCTATCCTAATAATTTGATTCACTCATTTTGTCAAGTAGCCAAAATTCGTCCTTTAGTCAAGATGCGTAATTCTTACCATAGTAACACTGGGTTCAGATGCTCCTCTCCTTCTGCCTTACGCTTATTAAACTTTATATACAATAACTAATTTGTATCTCAGGGCTTCTTCTTGAGAGGGATGGCTAGAAATAAACGCGCCTAAAGATTCCTCAAGAGGTTGAAAGTCGCATAAAAACAGTATCAATACAGTAACAGTATAAGCACACGATAAGTCACTGGGAATTTCAAGTAATTTAATTTGGTTATCTATACCCTCTAAAAAATTCGGTGACGTTTTCCGACCCAGAAAATATACTTCTGGACAAACATTAAATCCTCTCGCGTTTTTCATCTCGGTGTCATGTAGATTAAACCTAGTTGGGCGCCATTGTGATGTACCTCCCCTTGGAAGTACATCCCTCGAAGTATCAGTGTGATTGATTGAATATTAACGTCGCACTGTTCAGCTACACGAGGGATTTTGGCGACGGACCACGTAATTTTGAACCATGGTCAAGTGACGTGGACGACACCTGAGCTGGCACCCCCTCTCCTAACTACCACACCACACCAACGGGAGGACGTTTCAGCTCTCGACAGATTTAACGTGCATCGCTGCCCTACACGGAGGGTCTTTAGTGGTACAGGATTCGAACCCATGACAAAGCAAGCCACGGTCCGATACCTATACCACTCGGCTACCGCGGCCGAAGTATCAGCGTGAGCTAGAGGTGTAGGGTTAGCGAAAGAACTAGGATCAAACATTATCTTAATATGACTTTATTAAGGTATTCAACTTAAACTTTTGACAAATATAATTATAATAATTAATATGAGAGAATCTACGATGACGTAATGCGCAACACACAATATATATATTTACATTTATAATATGATCAATTCTAATTCAGACCAATCTCAATAATCGAGCCGCCTCATCCTCAATTCTAATAAAGTGTAATCAATCCTACCTTATATTATTCCGTAATGCTACTTGTCTTTATCTGCAATGGTATGCAGCTTGACGGTTAACTTCTAGTCGAACACCAATATGTGTTTATCCACGGCAAGTAGAACTTAATCAATCTTACACCACGAACTGCAATAATCATCAACTGCCACAACGCACATCAATTGTCTAACATTCCTTTACATTGCCATTCCGCTTAATCTAAGATCCTATACTTAAAGTCAGTTTATTTGCCTTTCTTCTTCACATCTCTTTTCTTGATTTGGTTGGAAAAGAGTTGCCATTATTTCTGGCCCAAAGGACTTGTTAAAGAAAAGACGCGTAAGACGTCAAAACCCCTCCAAGGAACAAAACGTGATTTATTCGAGGGTCTTCATGGTCCTTAAGGAATTACGTACCTAAATTTTATTCTAACGGTTAATTTTTAATGCTTCACTTAAATTTTAAGTTTCACTATTCATCTTAAGTTTAATTTTTAATATTTCTCCTTAATTTGAATTTCCACAGCTTCAATAAATTTTGCTTAGTTAAATAGACTAACATTCATAGTCATGAGTTTTAATCACGGTAGATTCTCGCATGTACAGAATAAATATACGTGTCCCAACTGGGTAACAGAGCCGGGAAAACCATATATGGCTCAAATGGTAGAAAAACGAGGCCCACACGTCTCTTAACTAACTTAATTCTACCTAAATGTTTACTTAATTTTTAACAATTTTTCTTCTTTACGGCTTCTCATATCCGTCATGAAACATTAGCTCTGTTCTTTGTAGAAAGATTGACTGCAGGGTCTGTCACCCTGAAAAAAAATTTTTTAAATGATTTGAAAAAAAAACAAAGTTTTACACATTACCATTACATTTCACAATTTTTATATAGTACATATCACTTTTAATTTGTAACTAATTTCTATACATATATTTCATCTGGCTCTTTCAAAAACTTCCCCTCAAATCGCGCAGCTGGTTAAATGTTATGTTAGTATGCTATCTACGCCGCGTTTCCCAAAACCAGATGTTCTTAATATGAAGCAATATAACAACACATGTATATACACTATACAATTACAAACATTTTTCAATAAACAATTAAAAACAAACAACCAAAGGAATTGTCGCATCTTAGCGAAGTCATACACAGAAGTAAACAAATGCATTTTTACAGTTGTTTTCTCCAGAATTATACCAAAATTTTACAAGACAAAAACTTTTTCTTTTCTAGAAAAACACACTCATTTTAGTGTCCACTTTGCTTGGCTTCTAAAATTTTAATTATCCGACCGTGATTTGGCTTTTTTGCAAAATTCTTCCGACCACTTGTTCGAAAGAATATAAAAAAAAAACGAGACACACACACACAACCTGCTTTTATGACTTGCAGTTGGCGTTTCCTACCAAGACTTCCAGTGACAAGGATTTCTTTGTACACGTTCCTCTTTTTTCCTGGTCTTGCTGTTGTTGATCACCTCCTCGTCTGGCATTCTTGTTGCTTAATCTTGTTCGCTCTTCGATGTATGGGCTATCGTTCCTTTCTCTGCCTTTTCTGGATCGAACTGGTCCTCCTTGTTGTGTCTTCCTCTCTATGGTCAGTCGGGACTCCTCTCTTTTCCCCCTTCTTGGTCTCAGATTGTAGCCGCTTGTGGTAGGCGTTACTCTTCCCTTCGGTTTTTCTTTCTTAATCTTGGCAACACACTATTTGAATCATTTGATGATAAATTTCTTTTACTCTATGCTCTAATCCTTTCTGAACCTTTCTTTTTCTGGTCCTCCTGACCTAGATTCATTTGATCTTTTATATCCTAACCTTTCATTTTTGCTCTTTTAACTAGGTATCGATCTGATAAGTGGTCCGCGCTTATTGGCATTATTTGTCTATTTCTCACCTTGATTATTTCTAAAACTTAACCCTTTTTCCTCCAACTCACGCTTTACTTCTCACCCTTTCTTTTTTACCATCTCGCGACTCATTTGATCTCCGTTGTACTCTGGGTCAAAACCACTCGATTCATCGCGCAAACTACCATTATCCGAACAACCAGTTCCTATCTCCGTCGCGTCACATTTCCTATGACGATATATATTCGAACCTGATCTACATTAATCGTTAACTTTTTTCCCGCTTTCTATATCACTATATACGTTGTTATTCTTAACATCTAATACTCTATACGGACCTTCAAAGTTTGGTTTAAACTTAGCTACCACTTTTTTCTTGTTGCCGAACTTAAAGGATATGATGCTACCAAAAACCCAATCTTTTCACCTTAATTTGCACATCACGCCTACGTCTATTATAATATTTCTCCCATTTTTCATGTTTAGTTTTTGTGTTTCGTCTAGCCTCCTCAAACAATCTCCCAATATCTCCTAATGCAAATTCCGTTCCTTCTGATACCATCACTAATTTCTGAAAAGGCGTAATCAAATTTCTACCTAAAAATAATTCCGCAGGGGTTTTCCCCTATTTCTCGTTTACAGCCGTACGAATAGCATAAGCAAACTCACGTAAGAATTGGTCCCACGTGTCATGTTGCTCATTGACATAATTTGCAATCATTTGCACCAGATCGCGATTAACGTGTTCTGTCTCTATTTGCTTGAGGTCTATAAACAGCAGTCTTCACATGCCTTATGCCTAATCTTCACTTAAATTCTCAAAAAAATATCGGAAATAAATTGGGGATCGTTATCACTAATTAATTTTATTGGAGCTCCAAAACGCGATATATAATTATCAAAAAATTATCTGCTGTAACTCGAGCAGAGGCTTTTTAAGGGGTATGATTTTGCCCACTTGCTGAAATGATCCGTAATTACTAATACATATCGGTTGCGTCTTACTCCTCGACACAGGATACGGACCTAACAAATCTAACGTAACTATTTCATTTGGATAATTTGATACAATTGGTAGTAACCGATCAGCTGGTAACGGGTTTTTATAATTATTAATTTGGCACATATGGCACGTAGGGATATATTGATCAATAAATTTTCATATGTGGGAAATAACAAACATCCCTTATTTTATAATAAGTTTTAAAACGTCCGAAATGGCCTGCTAATGGCTTGTCGTCAAATCTCTCTCATAATTTCATTCTTTAAAGATTTTTTTGGGAATGTATACTGCATTTCTACTAATGACGTTGCATATTTCGCATAAAATAACAAGCCTTCTACTAGCCTAAAATCGCGAGACCACTCGCATATTGCCGCATTAACCGAGCTATCTTCTGAGTTTTCTAGATATCTATAGATATGACCTAACTCTGGGTCTGTTTTTTGTTCTTCTATTAACTCATCTCGTGACGAAAGTACCAAATCTCTGATTATTGTCTAATTAACTTTCTCTCCTATTATACTTTCAATTGTATTATTATCTAAAACATTAGCCGCAAACATTTAACTTCGTTTCTGACAAATCAAAGCGCAAATTCCCCTCATCTAATTTAATATCTTCAACCTGTGATTCTTGAATCGCCAACGATTTCCGATCAAGGTCCAAAATGATCTCTGATCCATCTATGAAGTCTATTCAAGAATACATGGGTATTCCAAATTTTCTAACACATGGAACAACGAAGGGGTTTTAAAAAATCCCGTATTCGAATATTTAATTCCACAACTCCCATATTTCGACATTTAGCTCCCTGTGCCGTGATCACCTGAGTACTCGATTTCTTAACTTGCTTATAAAAAATATTTTTGGTATGTTTCTTCCAATATAAATGACTTCTCCGCTCCAGTGTCCCATAACGCTTTTCGTAAAAATTTTTGTCTAATAAAATAGGAACATATGGAAGTTCTACCGGAGACATACATATTGCTGAAAGTTTAATCGGTGACTGATTTATCGACTGCGTGATAATTTTAAAATCACTCACTTTCAAAACATTCAATCGTCCCTTTTGCCTTCTATCACCTCGACTAAAATTTTCACACGAACCCCTATTTCTTTGGTCCCTCTACTAAAATCGTCTTTTGACCTCCGTATCTACATTTATATCCCCCTATCGTTAAATCTTTGATTATCGTTTTGAAACCTATTCCTGCTCTCGAACCACTGATTTCCTTGACGGCTATTCTGGTAGTTACCCCTATAATCATTCTTCCATTACTCGGTCTACGCACCACTTCAGAATGTCTCCAATTTCCTCAATTATTACCAACATTAGACATCCTACGCTCATTCCAACCTCGTCCTTCCTCATTATCACTACTTTGAACCCCGTATTGCCTTGCATGAATATTTTTCTCAAACTTAGCTAAGACCTCCAACAACTGGACCGTGTTTTGTGGGTTTCGCACTTCCACATACTCCCCTGTACTTGTGGTTCAAGTCTAACAAAAATATGATCTACCAGAGCTTTCTCTGACATCCCCATTCTAATTTTTGATTCAATTTTAACAAATCGTAAACAAAATTCGTCGGTTCCTGGTTCCGTTTCTGTTCCGACGCATAAAAACGTGTCTCTAAATATTTCCTATTTTTGGATGGCAGGGATTGCTTTCGACAATGCTGCTTTCAGCTGTGCGAAGTCCGTGGCGGTATTCTGCACTAACGCTGATCCGAATATCTGATACCAATCTGGGGCTCTTCCCAGGAGATGACCTTTCAAATAAGCACACGATAAATCACTGGATATCTCAAGTAATTTGATTTGATTGTCAATACCCTCCAAAACTCGGTGACGTTCTCAGACCCGGAAAAGTACCCTTTTGACCAAACATTAAACCCTGTCGCGTTTCTTATCTCGGGGTCATATAGATTAAACCGTGTTGTTCGCCATTGTGATGTCCCCCCTCGTTGGGAGAATACCTCTCGGAGTGTCAGCGTGAGCTAGAGGCGTAGGATTAACGAAAGAAATAGAATCAAACATTAACTTAATATGAGTTTATTAAGATATTTAACTTAAACCTTTAAGAAATTAAATTATAATAATTAATGTGAGAGAATTTACGATGGAAAAAATACGCAGCACACGATATATATATTTAGATAATAAGACTTAATCTAATTCAGACCACTATCAATAACTGAACCGCCTAATCACTGATTCTAATATTAAATAGTCAATCTTACCTTATAACAGCTTGGAGAATCAATCAATGTTAACTTATGCTCAATCTTGTCTTTAATTGCATGCACTGGTGTGCAACTTGACCTTCGTATATTTGATCACTTATAACTTATAATTACCGCCACGTAAAGCTCATTCAGACTTGAAACACGATTCTTCTATTAACTTTAATATCTCACTCACTTTCAAAACATTTAATCGTCCCATTTGCTTTCTACTGCCTAGACTAAACTTTTCACTCGAACCCCTATTTCTTTGGTCCCCTCTACTAAAATCGTCATTTTGACCTCGATTTCTAAATTGATATCCCCTGTCGTTAAATCGGCGATCATCGTTTTGGAACCTAGTCCTGCTCTCGAACCACTCATTTCCTTGACGGTTGTTCTGATAGTTACCCTTATAATCATTTCTACCATTATTTGGTCTATGTACCACTTCAGAATTTCTCCAATTTCCTCGATTATTACCAACATAATATATCATACGCTGATTCGAACCTCGTCCTTCCACGTTATTACTATTTCTTGAACCCAATGTTACCTTGCACGAATATTTTTCCTCAAACTTAGCTAATACTTCTAATAATTGGATTGCGGTTTGTGGATTACGCTCTTCCACGTAGTCCTGAACTTGCGGCTCAAGTCTAACGTAAATATGATCCACAAGGGCTTTCTCAGACATCCCCAGTTCCAATTTCTTGTTTAACTTAAGCAAATCGTAAACAAAATCTGTCGGCTCCTGGTTCTGTCTTTGTTGAGACGCGTAAAAACGTGTCTCTAAATCTTTCCTATTTTGGATGGCAGGGATTGCTTTCGACAATGCTGCTTTCAGCTGTGCGAAGTCCGTTTCGGTATTCTGCACTAACGCTGATCCGAATATCTGATACCAATCTGGGGCTCTTCCCAGGAGATGACCTTTCAAATAAGCACACGATAAATCACTGGATATCTCAAGTAATTTGATTTGATTGTCAATACCCTCCAAAAACTCGGTGACGTTCTCAGACCCGGAAAAGTACCCTTTTGACCAAACATTAAACCCTGTCGCGTTTCTTATCTCGGGGTCATATAGATTAAACCGTGTTGTTCGCCATTGTGATGTCCCCCTCGTTGGGAGAATACCTCTCGGAGTGTCAGCGTGAGCTAGAGGCGTAGGATTAACGAAAGAAATAGAATCAAACATTAACTTAATATGAGTTTATTAAGATATTTAACTTAAACCTTTAAGAAATTAAATTATAATAATTAATGTGAGAGAATCTACGATGGAAAAATACGCAGCACACGATATATATATTTAGATAATAAGACTTAATCTAATTCAGACCACTATCAATAACTGAACCGCCTAATCACTGATTCTAATATTAAATAGTCAATCTTACCTTATAACAGCTTGGAGAATCAATCAATGTTAACTTATGCTCAATCTTGTCTTTAATTGCATGCACTGGTGTGCAACTTGACCTTCGTATATTTGATCACTTATAACTTATAATTACCGCCACGTAAAAGCTCATTCAGACTTGAAACACGATTCTTCTATTAACTTTAATATCTCACTCACTTTCAAAACATTTAATCGTCCCATTTGCTTTCTACTGCCTAGACTAAACTTTTCACTCGAACCCCTATTTCTTTGGTCCCTCTACTAAAATCGTCATTTTGACCTCGATTTCTAAATTGATATCCCCTGTCGTTAAATCGGCGATCATCGTTTTGGAACCTAGTCCTGCTCTCGAACCACTCATTTCCTTGACGGTTGTTCTGATAGTTACCCTTATAATCATTTCTACCAATATTTGGTCTATGTACCACTTCAGAATTTCTCCAATTTCCTCGATTATTACCAACATTATATATCATACGCTGATTCGAACCTCGTCCTTCCACGTTATTACTATTTCTTGAACCCAATGTTACCTTGCACGAATATTTTTTCCTCAAACTTAGCTAATACTTCTAATAATTGGATTGCGGTTTGTGGATTACGCTCTTCCACGTAGTCCTGAACTTGCGGCTCAAGTCTAACGTAAATATGATCCACAAGGGCTTTCTCAGACATCCCCAGTTCCAATTTCTTGTTTAACTTAAGCAAATTAAACAAAATCTGTCGGCTCCTGGTTCTGTCTTTGTTGAGACGCGTAAAAACGTGTCTCTAAATCTTTCTATTTTGGATGGCATGGAATGCTTTCGACAATGCACTTTTTCAGCTGTGCGGAGTCCGTGGCGGTATTTTGCACTAACGTCAATCCGAATATTTGGTACGAATCCAGGGCTCTACCAGGAGATGACCTTTAAAAAACTTTACACACGATAAGTCACTGGGAATTTCAAGTAATTTAATTTGGTTATCTATACCCTCATAGACTAATGAAAAAATTCGGTGACGTTTTCCGACCCAGAAAAATATACTTCTGGACAAACATTAAATCCTCTCGCGTTTTTCATCTCGGTGTCATGTAGATTAAACCTAGTTGGGCGCCATTGTGATGTACCTTTGGAAGTACATCCCTAAGTATCAGTGTGATTGATTGATTGATTGAAAATTAACGATACATTACACGAGGGATTTTTGGCGACGGACCACGTAATTTTGAACCATGGTCAAGTGACGTGGACGACACCTGAGCTGGCACCCCCTTCCTAACTACCACACCACACCACCGGGAGGACGTTTCATCTCTCGACAGATTTAACGTGCATAGCTGCCCTACACGGGTGGTCTTTAGTGGTACAGGATTCGAACCATGACAAAGCAAGCCACGGTCCGTTACCTATACCACTCGGCTACCGCGGCCGAAGTATCAGCGTGAGCTAGAGGTGTACCACATCCCAGAAAGAACTAGGATCAAACATTATCTTAAGATGACTTTATTAAGATATTCAATTAAACTTTTGACAAATATAATTATAATGATTAATATGAGATTCACGATGACGTAATGCGCAATGTTTCAATATATTATTTATATTTATAATATGATCAATTCTAATTCAGACCAATCTCAATAATCGAACCGCCTAATCCTGTTTCTAATAAGGGTGTAATCAAAGGCACCTTATATTATTCCGTAATGCTACTTGTCTTTATCTGCAATGGTATGCAGCTTGACGGTTAACTTCTAGTCGAACACCAATATCGGTTTTTTTGGATCCACGGGAGTAGAACTTTAATCAATCTTACACCACGAACTGCAATAATCATAAACTGCCACAACGCACATCAATTGTCTAACATAGCTTTACATTGGACCGGAAATCTAATATCCTATACTTTTTTATTTATTTTTCATCCATGGTTTCTTGGATTTTTTGTTACCATTCAGTTTGCCCAAATGAAATTTTAAGAAGTTTAGACGCGTCACAAGGGGTGAGACATATTACTCACTTAAAATCGATATTTTTGAGAAGTTCAAGAGAGGACGGGGTGTAATTCTATCGTCGTTCTGTACTTTAGATGATGAGAAGAAAGACTTGGAAGAGATGTTTTAGTTCTCAGAGCGATATTTAAAAATAAGCATTTTATGATCTATTTTTGTTAAGTTGTTCTAATAATCGTCTACAGCGGATATGAATAACGATACAGGAAAGACGGTTATAAATTATTCAGAAAGATTGAAAACTATCGTAGCTTTAATGAAAATTTCATACAATGTTGAAATTTTGTTATTTGTAGTATTCATAATAACAAATAACCGCGTATATTCCGACGCATAAAGCGTATCAATTCTTTCAAACTGCATTTCTTTAAGTTTAAGAGTATATTCGTCGTGTAGCGTGCAACTTTTTTTACGAAGATATCAGGAATGTTCATGTACAATGTTCTTAGCATTTGAAGTCTAGATATAGTTTGTGAATCGATAATAAATGCATGGAATGAAATTATACGGACTAAATTAAAAGGTCGTTTATGTGTAACATCATTTCAGTTCAATCTACACGGATACAACAACTATGTATTATGGCAAGTAATACTGAAAGTGAAAATGAAAAAGAATTCGATGATGTGTATCTGAAGATATAACGAAAAAATATCCAGATAAATTTTTATTTTTACATGATAAGCCCATGGAAATCTAAATTATATCATTTCTTTTAAATAAACATAATTTAGAAATATTCAGAAATTTGATTTTTTAGGCTGAACTTTTCTTTACTTTAAAGCAGTATCTTATACAGTGAATAACACTGAATTTTTTTTTTTTTTTTAAGATACCGCAGGGACAAGAATTACAATACAAAAATTAATGGTTTAATTTGAAAATATAAATATGTATGCAAAACTGTTATTTCTATGAAGTTTGCATAGTTACAAGTATATCTAAAATTCCTTATCATTAAAACTGAAAATTTTATTTATATATAATAAACTTTATTTTACAACTCTCTTTATTTTAAAGTTGGTAATAAAGTAAAAGAATATTAAAAATGTTTTATCTTTTATATACTTCGTACTACATTGTGTGAATATTCTATTATTTACTATCTGAACTTCCACGAGATAATTTTATACTCGTTACACGGTACCCTTTTTCAAAAAAAATTTTTGGAGACAGTTACAGTAAAAATAATTGATGTTTTATATTTAAATTATATTATTAAGCTGATTCTGTAAGCAAAAAGTCCAGTTTGACCAGCCATTATTTTTTACAATTTTAAAAAACTAGGACCTTTTTGAAGTTTTTCAAACTTTTATAAAATACTCAATTTTTAAAATTTTTAGCAATTTTAAGTTATTTATTATTCTTAGATTATTACAAACAATATTTAGTATTGATTTGAAAATCTATTTCCTTGTTGATTTTTAATAATTATTTTTCTAGAAAACTTGGGAAAAATACGAAAATTTTTTAAAATATTAACTTTAGCATTTTAGAAAAATAACTAGAGTTTTTAGCCCTAAATCCATACTAACTTTTATAGAATATAAATTTGGGAGTATATATAAAAAAAATTCAAGCCTCTATCTTGAACGGGAAAGCCTTAGGGATTAGAAAACACTTATACCTTCAAAATTAAAGTCTGAGAAAAACGCATTTAAAGTTTGTAAAGTCCCATAAAACAAAAAACTTATAATGCCCGTACAACTAATTTTTAATATGTTATTTTCAATGTATTTTCAACATTAAACCACTATTTTTATTAAATATGACTGAAAATTATATTTTAATTCAAAATATATTTTTTACATAATATTGATAGCATTTGTTAAGACGTTAGTTTATTCAGCTTTATCTTAACCTAATATTTCACAAAAGTTTTTAAACACGAAGCATTTATGTACAAAATAATAATGATACTAACTTAAGCTAAAAATAGTCAGGTTTGCTCATAAAATTTAATTTTTCAGTTTTTAAATTGGGGCAGTTAGAAAGTTTTAGCTCTTGTCGTACGACTTTAAAATACTAAAATATAGTACTACAATATGTTTAGTATATATGTAGTTTGGTATATATGTATATGCATCAAGGAAATATTCAGTTATATCTGCAGCATTTGAATTCAGAATACTTGTATTCGGAATTCTAATTGCAGAATCAGCGAGAACTGATTTTATATACATCATTTTCAGTAGTATTCCCATCTTTGGTGCTATTGTTTCTCACAGAAGCCTGAGAACGGCATTTGCCATGGTATTTTCTCTACAGGAAAAAAAATTGATGATAAAGCTTTTTTAAGGTTATATAAACTATTTTTAAAGCAAAAAATTGGCCATGAAATTAATCTTTTTTAATCAATTATGAGAACTCAAAAAACTCAAAAACATAATCAAACAGAAAGGATTTTTACTAATGAAAATTGGAATTTAACCATTTCAAAACTAAAAGCTCAAAAAATATTTTTAATTAATTCAACCTAAGTGTGAAAAAAAAATGATTTAAAAAAGGAAACCGAAAAAAAAAAACCATAGCTCATAAAACTTCAAATATCTTAAAACTAATTTGCTAACAGATCTGAAATTCTCAAAAGTGCAATCATCTCAATCATATGGGCCACCAAAACATGCAAAAATATTTTTTGCAAAAATGAAATGTTTAGGGTACTGTGTAGTCTTAAAGAATTTTGCAGTGCTGCTCACAATTCTCTTATAAAAGTAGCCTGTTGATAGAAAGGCCGTATAGTAATCCCTGATAAGAATGTGGCTAGCATGAAAAATATTAATGAATATAATCGCTGTACCTACTAAATGATATAGAAGGAACACTTACTTTTGATCCGTAAAACTAAGTACAAAATTATTCAGAAGAATTTATAGAAAAGTAGTTTGCCTGTTGGGTTCTCCCATAATTGGCTGAACACCAAAAATAGGAGCGCGTCAGAATCAGTAAAACATCCCTTAAACTACTAAATGATGGTGGTCAATGCATCATTTCGAAAATTGTAAAGGGTGATAAAACGTGCTGTCGTTTTTTGACGTTCCAACACGTCAAGAAAGCAAACTGTGGTCTTTGAAGATTATCCTACGCCAACAATGGTGAAAAGCCAACGAGCAAATGAAAAAGGGGTGCCGTTGTTCTTCAGAAGCACGAGATTAATCAAATCCGTCAAGTTGGAAGGACAGAAGATAGTAAAATGTTAAACTGGTATAAGCGCTAAATGTCTTCAAGAAATTTCTCAATAAGTTAATGTTTGTGGACTAATGCTTTACCATAAAGTAAAAATGCATCTTCCTATACAGCCGGATTAACAACTGAGTTTTTAAACAAAATAAAGAGTGATAGAGCATCCACCTCTTATTCTCCGAATCCTAGCTATGTGACTTTTTTTGTGCTTTTAATCTATAAAAAAAGATTTTAATGTGACAGTTTTTCATTCGGAAGAATTCATGGGTTTTATTTCTATAATGCATTTTTATAAATTCAGAAATGAATGGCTGTGTATTCAATCAATGGAAAATATCCACAAAAGTGCATTTGATAATGAGGAGACTAGCTGGAACACTTCTAAGATTTTGTGTAAATAACTTTAAACCTAGTATCTCAAAAATGTCAAGAATGGCCCTCGTATCAGCGGGAATTATTTTTATTATATCAAAATGTATTTTTGTTTTTTGCTTTGTAAATTAATAGTTATTTTAAAATCTTTTCTTTTCACCTCTTCGTTATGCTTGTGCCCCCTCATGTAAAGGTTATCACGCCCTTCGAGAGGAGGAGGGGGTGCCCCCAAGCCATTTTAAGAGAAACACTGACTTATCTGATTTGACAAGGTTGAATATTTCTCGCTAGCCAAAACTTGATAACGGCTTTTTTATTTCACAGCTTCGATTGTTTGTTTTAAACATGATTATCGACACCAAAAATGACTTGAAGCGTTTTGGTAAACAAAATGGCTAAGTTATTTCGTTCTCAAGTTGAAGGATGAACTACGCATGCGTGAATTTCGTGCTGTCAGATATGAGCAAACGGTTCTTTTCCGAATCAGCTTACTATCAACACAATCAAATTTGAAATCCTTCATTTTATTAAATTTATCTTTCGTATTAGTACATCTTCCTAACAAATGTTTTCATCATTAAAATCACAAATAGCAAATTTTTGTCACAAACACTTGAAACTGGACTTGCCTTTTATGTGATTTTCTCTATTCCAGAAAATAAATGAGCTTTTTCGGAGAACCACCGTTAGAAAACGCAAATGGTTTCTTTTTATAGTTGAAAAATACCGACAATAACAAAAATTATTAGGTTAGCGAATTTTTCTTAGAAGCCATCTTTAAAATCTTTGAGAAGCATTTTTACTCCCATCATGAATAGGATAAAACTACTAGTAAATTTGACATGAAACTTTCAAAACATCCTGAAATATGAGAAGAAAACATTTCTGAATTCAATTTTTTCACAAGCAGGAAAACAAACTTATTGATGATTATTAAATTTGTTAAGATGAATTTTTAAAGTAGGGAACTAAGACATTGTTTTTTCTGGAAGCTTTTTTTCCAATTGTTGCTAGGTATTTTGACAGAAGTGTTAGAATTTTGTCCATCTCCCCTTGTCAAGAGGAACAGCAGAATTAAAAAAAAAAAATTGATTAAAGGAATAAGACACTTAGATAAAACCTCACAACCTGAAAAACAATTTAAAGGTATTTTTAAAGTGCTTTGTACTATAAAATCACTGATTAAAGTATTATTTTTACAATTGGAAGTATATCTAACAACCCTTCTTTTACAGCATTGTTAATAGATATTATATATCCACTGAATTTTAATCCTAGTGTCATAGGAATTACATAGTTAACTGTAAAAAATTAAAGTATTTCAAACACAAATAAAGAATCACTTACATAAAAAACTTGAACGAGATTGTTATTATCTGGAGAAAACGAGGACAATTTTCCATACCAATCCAAATGAAGAAAAAGTCTTAAAAAATTAAAATAAGATTATAAATAATATAATTTGAATGAATCTCATGATTTTCTCTGTTTTGTATGCGCATCTTCAGATCACTTCTTTAGTGCAGAGTAAAGAAAATTTACTACATATCCTGGGAGTATTCTGAAGCAAATTCTCCTGCTCCTAAAGGTATTCCTTTTTGGCATCCCAGAAAAACAGGTGATTAAAAGTTAGAAGTAAAGTTAAACATTTATTTATTTACTGCCCAAAGTGTCTATGTGTATCAAATTTAGAAAGTGGTGTAAAAAAAAATCAATCCATTATTTTTTTCGGGAAAAGTTGCTTTAAAATTGTAGCAGTATCTAATGAATGCATTTTGTCCAGATAATGATTCATCTTTTTCCTTCAAACTCTCAGAAGTGAGGAAACATGGTGCACTCTTACCCGGAAAGGCAGCTGTAAAAGAGGCGGTGAACCAAACGCTGATACGACAGTGCGTTTGCTTTGACTTCTCTCTACTTACACAAAATAGAAAAAATCAATCTTTGGAAATGAAAAGCGTTTTCTTTTCCATCATAATAGTAGTTTTTTTTATTTGGATTCAAAAGGATTGAAATGTTACTTAAACGTCATAATGTTTTCAAATTTATTTGGTTTATCCTACAATGAAAATCATGCATGTATTTTTAATAATTTAATTTACACCCTCTTAAGTTGATTTTTTAAAAAAAAAATTGCTCCGTTTAGTTCTCCTGTTGATGATTCTTTATTTTATATATTTAAATATTAACATGGTTAGTAAAAACATTATTTTAAGTCATGATTAAATACCTATAAAAAAGGAAAACAAATTAGTAATTCAAAAGGTTTTACAGGATAGTTATTAACACGATATAAATAAGAATAATTGGACTGAATTTCTTTAACAAAAATACGATATTTGGGTCCCTTTAAATGTATCTTATATTAATTTAAACAGTCTGCACAGCTAGCTCAAAAACATTTCTAAAAGTTTTTTTTTAAAAAATAATGTATCATTGAGATCTTAATAATCTTCTGCGCATGTAACTATTTAAAAGCAAAAGCAAATTCGAAATTGTAATATAGTTTGTAGCCAATTTTACTGTGAATATTCAAGCTTTTAGTAAGTGGATACTATTAATAGTCTTACTTGCTTTTGAGAAATTAGCCCGGCTAATGAAGAACTTCCGCAAAGATTTTCAGTTGGATGCTAAATTTAAATTCCCCGATGATTTCCAGAAAATATTCTCCAAGCGAAGCAATAATAAGTATGAGGTAGTTGAACCTCACAGTGGATGCGCAGCTATTGCTGTCAACTATTCGTAGTAAGCCTAGTATTGGAGAAATGGTTTTCAAGTAATAAAACGCACACCACATATAACTGGAAAGACTATCATTTTATTAATGTCGTAATGACATCTCGTCAGCATCCTCTTAAAAATAAAATAAAAAAATCTTACATACATAAAAAAATAGTTCAGAATACGGTTAATAGTATAACAAAATATAAATTCTGTGGACGAAAGAAAACAAAATACAAAATTAAGTATTCTTATGATGACGTTCTTCACCTAGGGGGATGCAAACTACAAGTTATCTCAGCTTGTCATATTTTGCAGTTACATTGAAATTGTAGTATATCTGTGTTAATACGAATTCTATAATCTATATATATATTGTAATATAAATAATGTACTGACTTTTTACAAAGAAACCGTAGCAATCAAAGGATGCATCTCGATGCCATTGCAACTCCAGCCCATATAATTGCGTCCCCATCTCTGAATATGTTGGCGTTTGTACCATGATATCTCAAAAAATTCTTCCATCTGACTACAGAACCCATCTGAACATGTCCGGGAACACTTTTCTGTGACAATTCACTTGACATGTTCCTCTGAATTGACGGTTAGTGGAACTTCAACACGTGGTACAGTCCTGCAGTGGAACCTAAACAGTCTCTTCGTTCGGAGTACAATGTTGGATTATATTGTCTTACTGATAACTACAATGTAATAGTTGAGTAGATGACTTTTTCATGACCACTGAAAAGTCAAACCAATGATCGGAGAGGATAACAACTGTGATGAATAACACCTGACAACAGTTTGTTATATTTGGGATTGTTTCATAGCTAAGAATTTACCAAATTATCAATGCCTTAGAAACGAGCGATCTCTTTGGCTCTTCAATGCATCCGACAAACACGCAATGTGTGACTACTGTCTACCGTTCATATTTTTTTAATCAAAGAAATGATATCATAAAAAAGAAAATCCCAATGAAACTAATAAGCTGACTCACACTTTATATGAGCACTTCTTCAAGTTTTTCACAATTTTAACTTCTTGCTGAAGAGATTGGCTACAATACACGATATTTCCATAACGTCATGTACATTCGCAACGATTATAAGCCACTAAAATTTAAATAAGTTTTCAACAACTGCAAATCTTTGCATCATTTTTGAGAAGCAAAAGTACTTTAAAAAAAATTGCTACGTACCAAATTTTACCTGCATTTTTGTGAAATGTAGTTATTTCAAATAGTTTTACAAAGAATTTGAAAGGAAGTTTTCACTTCACCTTGACCAAAACTATACATATGATATTAAATATTAAAAACTCATCTTTTTAAGATTCATTTTATTTGTCATTCATGTAATAGTCCAGTTGAAATATACAATCAAAATAAAAATTTGTTTTCAACTTTTTATAGTTTTCATTAAAAGATGCGTTAAATTGCCTAAGACAGCAATTCTATATTAATTGAAATACTCCTTACTTTCCAATAGTGTTGTTTTTACATCAGTGTTTCTCAAAGTGTGGCCCCCTCTGGGGGCGCATATCGAAAATTTAAAGATTTTTTAAAAAAATAACTGGAAAGAGAAGTAAAACTAAATGCTTTCTTCCATAATAAAAAAAAAATACACACAACACTGACATAATTTATGTTTATTATCTGGCTTTTTTCCGTCATCAAATAGCTATCTTTGATCCCAAAACCAAATTAAAGGAAAAAACATTTTGTTTTATTTGCTGTATTTCCTCAATGAGAGATTTTTTTTTATTACGTTTTAACATGAAATATTACTCGTTAAAAGAAAAACGAAACCCAGACACTAATAAAAATTCTAAGAAGATAAACAATTCATCACTGTAATTATTATTGAAATACTGTACATTACTTGTAGAAAAAGAAAAGGAAGACATGATTCACTTTTCAGCCAGGCTGCATAGTACGTTTGCTAATCATTTGATTGACCTTCAATCTTATGGGGTATGGTTATTCAATATTAGTTCCGTCGCATCTTTTATGCGTTTGCTTTTCGCTTAGGGAAATTGTAAATAATAGAGTTTTACGATATTTGGAAAAAGAATTGAATGATTTAACATTTCTGTAATATTAGTGAAAAGTGTCTGATTTGCGTCTTTTATTATGGTCTTGTACTTTTCGCGCCTGCTCCCGGGTTAAAACATTTTGAAGTCTTCTCGCTTTAAATATTAAAAAAGTAATACAATTATTCTTCATCGGAATTTTATATTCTTTTTCATTATTTAACATTAATTCTAAATGCTAATCTGTGAGGTTTAAAATTACAATTTTTTAAACAGTTATTTACAATTATAGCATTTATCGAAAAAAAATATCATTTTACATTTTTGTATACAATGTCGTGCACGCAGTTTTACTCTCCTTACAGTTCAGCTATTATATCAAGAATAATGTTTTATTTTTTAAAAATGAACTCGTGCGAAGAGTCGGTGTTTCGGCCAGTATACGTTTAATGTATCAGTACTGAAGAAGGTATTTTATAAATATTTTCTTATTACTAAATTTGGCCGCGGTAGCCGAGTGGTATAGGTATCGGATCGTGGCTTGCCTTGTCACGAGTTCGAGCCCAGTACCACAAAAAGACCGCCGTGTAGGGCAGCGATGCACGTTAAATCTGTCGAGAGCTGAAACGTCCTCCCTTTGGTGTGGTATTTAGAGAGAGGGGTGCCAGCTCAGGGTGTCGTTCACGTCACTCTGACCATGGCTCAAAATTACGTGGTCCGTCGTCAAAAGCTCTCGTGTAGCTGAACAGTGCGACGTTAATATTCAATCAATCAATCCTATTACTAAATTAAGAACAAGTTTAATAATTATTAGGGACTTTCACGGGCTTGTCTTGTAGAGGAAAGTTTTTCAAAGGAAGGTTTAATATCAGAAATTGACACTTAAAGAGTTATTTTTCTATATTTAGCTGAGATCTATATTTTGTCTTCAAAGCATCCACCGCAGAAATCCGGGTTTAACAATGGTAGGATGTTGAAAATGGTAATAGTATACGAAGCGTTTTTGTTTACAGTACAGAAAATTCATCATCCACCTCTACCCAAAATTCAATGGGTGATTTATTACAAAAATTGCCTTTAATTTTTCACTGGATGTGAAATCTATGAAGATTTCTTCTTCGGAAGTTGTGAGCCCTTCTGGAGTATCTTGAAATAGATCCCTAATCCACTCGTAACTTGCTACCAAGCTGTCCTCATCCAGAAAAATACTTTTAAAATTCTTTGCCAACATAGCTAAATGATTTTACATGTTTTAAAACAACTTTCACATGTTGTTCTACAGATTTGTAAGTTTTAACACATATCGAGCTGGGGCTTCCCCCATCATTTACTTCAGTAGTGGTAAATCCAAAATTTAAGTATTTTTGAGAATATCGCCTTGATTTAATTTTCGGAATCATGCTCGTTCGTCTGTGTACTTGTTGATTCTTTATTATCATCGAATGTTTGCTTACGACTTAAAAATGTATGTATGATATTTTTTTAATATACTGCCGTCTATATAAACTATAAATATATTTAAAACTACGGATCTCATACAATATTTGTTTATTTGTACTTTTACATGTAGAAATAATGAATCATTGTTAAGGTCTGAGCGTATCATTCAATACATTGTATAAAAATGATCTATGTACATAATATCGTCTATCTTTCTTGGTTAGCTCAGAGTTAGATTTTTTAAATACCAGAAAATACCGGGTGTCCATAATTAAACGACCCTACTTCAAAATTGTGTACAGACGAAACCATTGTTCAGAAAGTTGTAAAAATTCTGTGTACGACATAAAGAAGAGATGGGAATTTGAGCGAATAAAAAAATTAGCTCAAAATTTCGCCACTAGAGGGCGTTTTTAATGGAGATCATATTTAGCATGCATTAATACTTATCATACATTTATAGCAGATTACAAATTTTGTTACAACAATAAAGGTTCAACATGATGACCATCAATTTCAGCTACTATTTGAAATCGTAAGATAGCATGTTCCAGCATTGACCGCAATGTGTTCTGGGAAATGTTAAGAGCATGTCGTGAAATACCGTCCTTGAGATCTGGTAAAGTTCTTGGTTGATCACAACTTACCATCTGTCTTAAATGGCCCTAAAGCCAAAAAATCACCTGGATTGAGGTCAGGTGATCGGGGAGGCCTCAGATGAAGAAATTGGCGGCTTATCACACGTTCTTCTGTGAAGTGATGTTTAAGAACGTCCTTAACACAACGTGTAATGTGTGGAGGAGCTCCATCTTGCATAAACATTATGCGTGAAAGGCAATGACGTGCTTGCAGATCCGGAAAAATTTTATTCCCCAATAACGATGCATATCGCTGTCCAGTGATAGAACATGTTACTGATCTCCAGTACCTAATTCCTCGAAAAATACGGGCCAAGAATAAAAGACGCGGAAAACCCACTCCACACCGTTACTTTTGGTGAGTGTAGCGGAACTTATAAGGTGGAATGCGGATTGTCTGATTCCCCAAATTCGACAGTTGTGAGTATTCACTGAACCGTCCAAATGAAAGTGTTCTTCATATGTCCAGAGGATATTCCAAGGCCATTCTGGATCAACTTCCAAACGCAAGAAACTAGAGTGAGAACAGATGTCAAATCTCGAAATCATGTGGAAGCAATTCCTGCACAAGTTGAAGTTTGTATGTATAGTAACGGAGAATGTTTCGCATGATCTTCTGGACAGTTGAACGAGGCAGATCCAATGCTTCTGCTACACGGCGAACACTTGTACTAGCCTGCACGTTGATGTTTTGTCCTCTGCCACCTGAAGTGCAACTTTCTTCTATTGCTTCCGCAGAAACACGTTTTCTTCCTCTTCCAGAACGAACATTCAACGATCCTGTTTCTTCGAATTTGGTTACCATTAATCGAAGATTTATAGCTGTCATTGGACCTTTTCGCATCCCCTTTAAAGTCCGAAATTTCTGTAGACCAACTATTGCGGAATTATTGTTTTGATAGAATAACTTTACTAACAACGCTCGATCTGGTAAACGTAATGACATTCTGATTAGCTATACTGAGTACACTGAAAATATACTAATCTCCCGTGAAAGTTTATTGCTTTTATAACAGTTGCTGTGTGACGTCTAAATAATTTGCATATTTTCGTCTTCCTTCGTGTAAATCCTTTGAAAATTACTCATCGAAGAAGTTTAATTAAAGTTTGCAGTTCATTTTAGAGATTGTGTTTATTAATGAGTATCAGTTATTGTGTTACCGTGTCCTGTGGATAAAAAAGCGATAAAATACAAATAGAAAACCGGAAATAAATGCGGCCTTCATTCAAAAGCGCCCCCTAGGGGCAAAATTTTGAACTAACTTTTTATTCGCTCAAACAAATTCCTATCCCTCTTCATGTCGTACACAGAATTTTACAACTTTCTGAACAATAGTTTCGTCTGTAAACTATTTTGAAGTAGGATCGTTTAATTATGGCCACCCGGTATTTTAAAAACCGAAATATAATTTCCAATTATACTTATCGAAATAAATGGATTTCATTTTTTTTAATAAAATCGAGGTATAATGTTATTTGTAACATACGTACATTTTGTAACATAATATAATTCGTAATTTTGATCTTTGAAATACGAAAGTTAAAAGGAAAAAATAAAATTTGTGCTTTTCTCTACTGCACACATTCTAGTACGCCATCCACGCGTTCACCTATTTTTTAAACACTTTCAAATGAAGTCTCTAAATAAAATATTTAATTTGCGGTGTTTACTCTTTCCTACTTGACTGAAAGAGAAATCTTTCTCAAGAGCACGCGGATACCGAACGTTGCAACTTTTCAAGTACTTTGCTTAATTAAAGCCCACAAACTGTCGACACGTTCTTAGAATATATCACTTATTTTCTTCTTTTTACTTGACTTTAAAGATTATTTATGTATTTATTTTTGAAACTACTTACCTTCAAAATTCGCTTCCAGAAGAATTTCTTTACCACATGTGTGGAAAGGAAAAGGCATTTTTGGAACGTTTTCACTTTACCAACAGCTAAATGAACATGGCCATCCTGTGCCATTTAATGGTTTTTCATAAATACTTGTTTCAGTAAAGAATAATCGAGTTTAATGTTATCTTTTTAATAAAATATCATTGTCATTATTCTGACGTTCCACGTTTCCAATCTGATGATCGTACAGCGTCTTTTTTTTTTTTCACTGAGTATTTTTAGAAAATTCTTTACACAATTTTAATAAATAATTTGAGCATTTAAAATAAAGTACGAAATTAGCAAAGACATAAGTAACAAGGGTAAAAGTAATTTAAGGTAAAAGATGATCTGCAAATGTGTTGAAATGTAACAAAACAATAAGAATTTTTTTTTCTATATTGTTTGCTATAACTCTCTGGTATGTAAAGTATTCTTCTCCTGAATTCACCTAAAAACATCGCGAGGAATAATAGTGTGTTTTGCAATATAAATCGAACTATGTCTTAAAACCTGAAATGATGAGTTGTGGAAGTTTGGGAGTGAGATCAGTTGTCGTTCCGTCATCGATCCATGATTCGAAAGTAAAGAGTGTTTTTTTCTTCCAGATATAGAAGTTTAAGTAGGCATTACTTTTCCAAGATGGCGACCGATTTAACAACTGTCAAGTGATTTATTCTCAGTTTGGTTTGGCAATTCATCAAAACGATCATCAAGCAAGGCGTAGATCGTCGAATGGGCCCAAAACGAGATTGCCGTTGTTCCCGATTTTCATAAGCGAATTTTGTTTAGCGATGAAGCGCACTTCTGGTTGAATGGCTACGTCAACAAACAAAACTGCCGCATTTGGAGTGAAGCTAATCCACAGGTGAATGTCGAAACACCGTTACATCCAGAAAACTGACTGTTTGGTGTGCTTTATGGGCTGGTGGAATCATTTGGTCCGTACTTCTTCAAAAAACGATGAAGGCCAGAACGTTACAGTCAATGGTGATCGGTATAGAGCCATGATTACTAACTTTTTCATTCCTGAATTGAACAATCATGATGTCCAGGAGCTGTGGATCCAACACGACGGCGCAACATGTCACACAGCTCGTGCCACAATCGATTTATTGAAAGACACGTTTGGTGACCGCATAATTTCACGTTTTGGACCTGTGAATTGGCCTCCGAGATCTTGTGATTTAACACCGCTAGACTATTTTCTGTGGAGCTATGTAAAGTCATTGGTCTATGCGGATAAGCCACAAACGCTTGACCATTTGAAAGACAACATTCGCCGTGTTATTGCCGATATACGGCCACAAATGTTGAAAAAGTCATCGAAAATTGACGGTCAGATTGGACTACATCCGGAGCCAGCCGTGGCAGTCATATGCCAGAAATCATATTTAAAATGTAATGCCACAAGATTATACTTCGAAAAAAAAAAAATTCATGTCAATCGAATAATACATCGTTGTTTTATTGCAATTTAAAGTTCCATACCTCTAAAAAACACCCCTTTACAAGATCCAATGACCGGTTTAATTACGCTCCTGTAGCGTTATTACATTATAAACGGTATACTGTTAATCGTAAATATATACTTAATGTATGTAATATGTACTTAATAATATCTTTTACTTTTTTTTCTTTCAAAACTGTTATAACTTATTAAGGATGTTTATAATACGAGGTGCATCCAGAAAGTAAGTTTCCGATGTTTTCCCTTTAAAGTAAACGTAGTTAGCCGCGTCAATTGCGCATGCGTAACAGATCTATGTCCTACCAATCTTATGCCAGCCGATCAGGTCCCGCCTCGTGCCAGTAGAGTGGTAGCAGTGGTCCGAAATGGAAAATATTCCTTCTCCGGCCGCCTGCGAGGTTCGGTCGGTGATAAAGTTCTTGAATGCATAAAGCATTGCGCCTATTTAAATTCATCGTCGGCTCTGTCAGGTCTATGGGCTGATCATCATGAGTAAGCTGGATGGTGCGTCGCTGGTGTAGGCAGTTTTCAGAGGGTCGTCAAAGTATCCATGATGAAGAGCGCAGTGAGCTACCGTCCCTCATCAATGTTGATCTTGTTGAGCTTGTGAGGCAGCGCGTGATGGAGAACCGTCGCCTCGCGATTACGGAGCTGAGCAGCCAATTTCCACAGATATCGTTATCCTTGTAGCATTAAATTGTCACTAAGCACCTGCTGTTCAAAAAATTGTGTGCCAGGTGTGTGTTGAAAAATCTGATACCGAACACAAAATTCAACGCTTAGAGCAGTACTGACATTTCTGCAATGTTATCACGATGACGGCGACGAGTTCCTCGACAGGATCATCACGGGCGATGAGACTTGATTTTGCACTTCACCCCGGAAACCTAGCAGCACTCAATGCATTGGGGATATAGTGGATCTCCGGTGAAGACGAAATTCAAACAGATGCTGTCGTTACGGAAAGTGATGGACACAGCGTTCTGGGATAGGAAGGGCATTCTGCTCATTGACTCCCTTCCACGTGAAGAAACAGTAAACGTTGACCATTACTGTGAAACACTGCGGAAATTGCGATGTGCCATTCAAAACAAGAGGCGTGGAATCTTTAATGCAAGTGTTGTGCCCCTCCGCGACAATGCTCGTCCACATAAGGCTTCACGCACAGCAGCTGTTTTGACGGAATTTGGCTGGAAGTTGTTTGATCAGCCCCTTACAGCTCTGATCTTGCTCCCAGTGATTTTCACGTTTTCTTGCACTTCATGAAATTCCTCTCTCCGGTGAGCGCTTTGGCGATGATGAAGAGCTGAAGACGTCGGTCACACGCTGGTTCCAATCACAGGTGGCAGAGTTCTACCACAGAGTGATACAAAGTTGATACTCCCGGATTCGACAAATGTCTCATTTTTTTGGTGGTGGCTATGTTGAAAAATAGCTGAAACATTGCTGTACTTGTTGCCAATAAATATGTTCCTGAAGTGTGAGTTCTTTAAAAGAAAACAAAATAGGGGAAACTTATTTTCTGGATGCGCCTCGCATTATTGCCTGTTATATTATTAGAGTATTATGTACATACATAACATTTAACATTTCTATTTCTAACATTTTACATGGCATTTTAACATTTCTTTAGTTGTGGATTTATCCAGCTTATAATGCATTTTATTGTTACCTGACATACTTAAAATGTTATAAAAAATTAATGTGTAACTATCAACAGAGGTTTAAATTTGTGCAAGATTTATCTTATGTTTTATCTCTCACGCATTTGCATGGTATGCTCATAGTTTTAAAGTTAATTAAACATAACTCAAAGCTTCATTTTGCTTTACAAAATTATCTGGTTCCATTTTAAAATAAATTCCCCTGAAAAAGAAATCTTTAAGGCATCACGTAACTGTTGTTCTTTGTAGAATGAGCTCTTTTGGAGGCTTTGTGGACAACACACTTTTATTTTACATAAACGAATAAATATTACGAAAATGGTGCACAGCAAACACAAACTTCGATCACTGCACACAACGTATGTATAGGGCGTGACCCAACAGAAGGAATGCGTGGTTGGAATCGGTAAAAAGCGCTGGTGTATCACACAGTTATACTTCCGCCAGAAGAAATAGTTCACTCGATTCAACTCGACATCTATATAAAATTGTTAAAATGTACATTTTAATAAAATGATTTTAGGCTGTTATTTTTATTATATATATATATATATCTGTTCTATCAGTGCCTATTTATACAATGGGCGCTTGGGGCGGGTGCCCAGAGGCCCGGGGACCCAAATAAACTGGACTTAACCATGTTTACTGGTAATAAATTTCGATCCGCCAGTGTGAAGGGGGCCCGTGATTTTCTGCGCCCAGGGCCCGAAATGAGCTTAAACCGGCACTGTGTTCTATATGCCATTTAATCTATTATAATGCACAACCCAATTCTTACTATGAGAATGTTTCGTATAATCTTTTTTTTTCAACTTAGATATTTAATTGAGGAAAGAAAAGGATTTCTGGTGAAAATATTATAATAGAGCCATATATACAACTTTAATTTAAAGAAACATTTTCCTTTTTATTTCAGAGCATCCGGTTCGGATTCGCTCCATATTTATATATAAAATTCTGCACTAAAAAGAATTATTTTCATTTCAAATTTATTTATCACGTTCAATGTAAATACCGAAAGCAGCAGCTCAAGTATGTAAATGGGGTGACATACATTTTTTTTTTTCAAATTTCAACCGTGTTTTTTAATTAAATTGTACGTAAACACACATTAAAAGTATCTTCAGTACTTCGAAAATAGAGTCAGGTGCAGGGAAAAACACCTACTTTGATTTTGATTCGCAAAAGATGCCAAGGTTGGAGATTTTGATGAAATTGTAGCATTTCATAATAAAACTCCTTTGATATTTAATCTATATTTAGTTATTTTTTACTTTAGTCCTGAAACAAAGTTAGAAGCTTTCAATCTAAAGTCATCTCAAGTCGACTTCGATGCTAGTGATGATGAAGACATTGACATCGAGTCTCCGGAAGTCGATCCAGGACCCAGTTCAGTTCAGGCTCGATGGAGAGAGAAAGCGCTAATATCACTTCTCCTTCTTTGTGCGTATTCTTAAACCATCACATCGTGTGAATTTATACATTGTGTTGAATTCCCTAAGAAACTAATCAATTGGTTTCAATGCGAAATGCATTTATATAACAAAAACAGAAATGTACCATTCAAAAAGTCATCTTGTGTACGCATGATTATTAGTATAGCTCATAGAGCAGCCACATCCAAAATCTTCATTGGGAGTCTATTATGAGATATGGTTCCTCTCACGTCTAGACATGCCGCATAGAATGATGGCATTTAGACAGGAGGCACTCGAAAAGTCCCTACAACAGTTGATGCCACTTTTACAGAAAGGCAGTTTTTAGCTGAGAAATGGTTTTCGAAGGGACTCATGGATGCAATGGCTCTCCCTAGAGCATCTCCAACAAGAGAGTTAAGGTCAGGAAACCTAGCTGAACAATTCATATGGGGAGCATTCTCATTTCCCCGGTAATCACTGACCATCTGTCTCTGTTTAAGAGATAACGTGCATTAATAGGAGCCTATGACGTCCTTGAAAAATTGAACATAGGGCTCTAAGATCTTCTCTTTAAACTAGAGCATAATGTCCACTCGCACCATTACACTTCCACCGCCGTAATGATCTTTTTTCTGGATGCGAAAAAAGAATTGTGGCCAGGCTCTCTCCAGATACAGGTAAGCTGGAGAATCAGCGTCCCCACTGAATCTTTAAAAGCAATGTGCACCCATTTGTCTGATCTAAGTTTTTTTACACCTTTCTAAGCGCGTGCTGCAGAGAGCGGAGTGCGAATAACGGGTCTCTCTCATAAAGCCTTCGGGCAACTGTAGACGGAGAAATTCGGGCAGCATACACCTCACATGAGAACTGCGAAATACAGCAGTTCTGTGTCGCCGGGTTGAAAGGGCCAAATAACGATATTTATTCATCCCTGTGAATCTTGGTCGACCTTAACTATGTCTTCTCACTATATCTTCAGTAGCCCAAAACTGCTTCCGTAAATTGTAGACAACAATAAAAGTTACATTTAAGTCAGAGTACGAGTTCATCAATCGCTTCGTGAGCTCTCCTATTCGATTAGGAATATATTTGCACAATTCTTTGCGAGTAACTCTCATTCAATACTTTTGGAAAAACATTTTTATAGATTATTTGTAAGCATTTCTGTACACAAATATGTACTCAGTTATAAAAAAACATGTACAATGTTTAAATCTAAAAAAAAAAAAATTCTAAATATTTTTTGTTTGTTTTTAGACATACTTTTCTTAATTTAAAAAATTTTACCTGTTTTACATGATCTTTTATATTTGTTGTTCCACTCTCTGTCTCTGTACAATTTTCAATCAAATATTACAAAACACTCTATATTTATTTTAATTATGCTTAAAATAAAACGCTCAGTTTAAAATAGAATAAACAGAAAAATAAGTTAATATCTTATTTTTTTAAATTAACTGTTACGATAAGAAATTTCTGAAAGCGAAGAATGATTTATACTTTTTAAAAGAATATCTTGGGAAAAAACAAAATGCTTGGACTTCACAAATTTTAAGAAATCCTAAAAAAATACTCTAAAATATAATTCAGATCAAAATATGAAATATAGAACGATGTGTAAATATATATATATATATATATATATATATATATATATATATATCTTTGTGTGTGTGCTAGACAATATGCTAAAAGTATTACCTAGTTAAGATTGAAATAAAAAAACACAAACGAGCTTTTTAAATAATAAGTTTTGTTCTTCATGATGTTCTAATGCAGTGATAATCAACTTGTGGCCTTTTCTAAGTGTCCCGGTCATGGACCCTTGCAATAAAAAATTCAGTTACTTAAGAAGAATGGAGCAAACATTTAGCGAGAATTCTATCAGTCAAGCAATCAAATCTCTATCAATTTTACTATCAATTTGCTTTTTTTTCATAATCAAATGTAAACAAGAGACTTGATCATGAATGAAAGGAAATCGGAGCAACTCCATACCAGTAAAAAATGCATTATAGTAAATATTTTTTGTGCGTGTTTAATAATAATATAGTATTAAAATAACAGCTGAAAGTGTAAGTGTTTTAGTATTTTGATCAATTTCGCTTTGTCCAATGTAGATTTGGTCTTATAGTGTTTTTCCCATTATCCTCATGTTGCCCGCGGGAAATACCTATCATACGAATGTGGCCCGGCTGGAAAACACTGCTCTAATGGGAAGAAATAATTTTTTATAAAGAATGACACAGCATTAGTTAAGTTGTTTTTTGAAATGAAGAAAACTCAATCAGTTTGAAATTCTGATGAATATATATATATATATATATATATATATATGTAAAGATAATTAGATTAGATTAAAAATTAAATTCCCTATCTAGCAAGTGACTCATCTTTCTCTGTTCACATCTTCAAATATCAAACTAATCACCCATTTATTTCTTCCGAACATATGGCCTAGCCAATAAATATGTCTAATTCCAGATCGTTAGATTTAATAGTCAACATATGTCAGCACTAACTTTCAAATACCCTCTTCAAATCCGCGATACTTACCACATGTTTTTCAAGTGTTATCCATTTTAACCGAAAAAATCGTGGTGTGCTTTTTTACCCCTGCTCTTAGCGTCAGAACAGCAGATTGAATAAAGATCGTCTTTTTCATTTTTCTAACTTTTAATCTGATTCTGTCTTCAATATCATGACATATATATATATGTATATATATATATATATATACACTCAATGGCCAAATTATATACCGGGTGATCAAAAAGTCAGTATAAATTTGAAAAATTAATAAATCACGGAATAATGTAGATGGAGAGGTAAAAATTGACACACATGCTTGAATGACATGGGGTTTTATTAGAACAAAAAAAAAAAAAAATAAAGTTCACAAAATGTCCGACATATGGCGCTGGACAACAAAACGTCAGTGACTGCGCATGAAAATCGCGTAGAAAAAGGGGCTGTCATGAGAGAGAGAATCAGTTGCACCAGCAGTCGCAGCAGGTTAACGTTACCTGAAAAGGCACTGTTAGTGAAGCTGTATTATAAGAATGGGGAATGTGCTAGTGCAGCGTTACGTTCCTATCGCCATACGAAGGGGATTCGAAGGTAAAGGTCCGTAGAGAAATGCAGCTGTGGCGAGAATGATTTCGAAGTTCGAAGCGACGGGTTGTTTAGACGATAGACCCCGTAGTGGCCGACCGAGCACACGGCGGAATGCTGCTGAGATTTGGTTAAGGGATGAAATGGAGACTGTAGCGGGTTCGTCTATGCACGGGGAAGTCAGCGCCCGTGCAGTCGCACGTCGCACCGGCATTCCATACACTACTGTTTGGTTGGCACTTAGGGGTACCCTCCGATGCTATCCGTACCAAAATCCATCGGTATCATGAATTGTTACCTGGCGATTCCGTGAATCGGAGGGCATTTGCGGTGTGGGCGTTTCAAAAGATGGCGGAAGATGATGATTGGTTGAGTAACTTGTTGTGGACCGACGAAGCTCATTTCACACTCCGAGGGTCTGTCAAAACCCACAACTGCAGAATTTGGGCTACTGAAAATCCTAGAACTGTCGTGGAAACTCCAATGCACGACGAGAAAGTCACGGTATGGGTTGAATTTACCACATCTACCCTTATCAGGCCTTTTTTCTTCGAGGAAATGCGTGATTCTGGTATTGTAACTGCTACCGTGACGGGTGAGCGGTACGCCGATATCATCATCGGCAGCCTGGCTGATAAACACCTGCTGAAAGTACGATTTTTATGCAGGATGGCGCTCCACCCTATATTGCTAGACGCGTGAAATATCTCTTGCGCAGGTCGTTTGGTGATGATCGTGTGCTCAGCCACCACTTTTCATCATGCTTGGCCTCCCAGGTCCCCAGATCTCAATCCGTGCGATTATTGGTTTTGGGGTTACCTGAAGTCGCAAGTGCATCGTGATCGACCGACATCTCTAGGGGATGCTGAAAGACAACATCCGACTCCAATGCTTCACCATAACTCTGGACATGCTTTTTACAGTGCTGTTCACAACATTATTCCTAGACTGCAGCTATTGTTGAGGAATGATGGTGAACATACTGAGCATTTTCTGTAAAGAACATCATCTTTGCTTTGTCTTAATTTGTTATGCTAATTATTGCTTTTCTCATCAGAAGAAGCGCCATCTGTCGGACATTTTGTGAAATTTATTTTTTTTGTTCCAATAAAACCCCATGTCATTCCAAGCATGTGTGTCAATTTTTACCTCTATCTACATTATTCCGTGATTTATTAATTTTTCAAATTTATACTGACTTTTTGATCACCCGGTATATATATATATATTACAACTCTCCCCCCTCTTCAATTTCAATACAGTTTCGCTACCTTTAACCTTAATACTGCATGGATTCTTCTTGGTATGAACTCTATAAGTTGTTGGTAGGTGGTACAAGAAATTTGAGACCATATAAGATGAATTACACTTTCTAATGCCTTCAAATTGAATGAGACTGACCATGTCACCAGATGCCTCGTTTGAACTCATCCCACAAATTATCGATTGATTCAGATCTGGTAACTGAGAAGGTCTACTAAACAAGGCAGGGGTACTCAAACTTTTTTTCTGCCGGACCGCATATGTATGTTAGCTTTTTCACACGGGCAGCAACATGGAGAATTAATGGAGGAAAGGGGGGAAATGCTTTAAGACCAAGATAACATAGAAAATTTAAAGTGTGGAAAATTTATCAAAAAAATATTAAAACTACTATTTTGCATTTTTAATTATTATTTTTTATATTTTTTTGGCACTGAATTTTTCCAAATTGAGGCCTTTAAGATTTACTCCGTCGCGATTTCTGCAACAGTAAACGGTTTTATATGATTACCAATAATGTAACAAATTTCATAACGTACCTTTGTTACCACTGTGACATTCCCACTGACACAAAACACTTTTTTGCTGTTTTGAAGATTATTCAAGAAAGCCTATCGATCAGCTCTTGAAAGAGATCTTCGAGGAAAAGTATCATTGAACGATTCCTGTTCATTGGTACTTTTTAAATACAACACTTACGTGAGAAATTAAACAATTACTGATTCATGCTTGTTTTTCACTGCAAAATGGTCAAATTCCCAATCGTCTTGAAACAACCTATTTTCTTCGAATATTTTTCGCTTACAAGATACCAAAGATAGTTAAAAATTAGTTCCACTCATAAAATGGTCGCTACTCCACTGTAGTATATTATCACTAATCAGAACAAAAAATATATCAATTCGCACCAATACAAAATCGACAGCAAAAATCAAAATTGATATACACTGGTGTGCAAAAATTAAGGACGAGACGGTTTTTTCAATATAATTTTGTACAAAAAGCTTTCCAAATCAACACATTTAATACCGTAAGATCCCCCAATACGTAAGGACATGTGTAATGTAAGCAACACTTAAAAAAAGAGAAATCAGAGGGATAAAAAGAAGCTTGATTGAAAAGAAGCATGGAGCGCAATGCGACTGAAGGTCGAAACATCCCTGTGATGGGTGTCCAGCACGAAACAACCGGTCTTTAGTAGGGGATATGATCTCCCTGACTGCTAGGCAGGTTTCACAGCGTCTGCCCATGCTGAGAATGAAGGTGTCAATGAGTTGTTGAGGCATTGCTGCCCATTCGTCTTGCAGCGCCAATCGAAGCTCCCGAATCGTTACTGGTGGTAAGGTACGAGCTGCCAAGCGTCTGCCTAGAAAAATCCCATACATGCTCGATGGGATTGAGATCCAGAGATCGTGCCGGCCAATCCATACGTTCAATATCTCACTCTCTAAGAGCTGTTCGGCAGCTGCTGTGCGATGATATGGTGCATTGTCGTCCATGAAAAGGAACTGCAGACCCATAGCGCCTCTAAAAAGACGCACATATGGAAGAAGAATCTTGTTACAATAACGGGTCTCGTTGACTGAACCTGCGTCGAAGATGTGAAGGTCTGTACGACCACCAAGCATGATGCCTCCCCAAACGAGAACACCGCGACCTCCATACCTGTCCCTTTCAATGATGTTCGAGGGATGATTGCGGCTTCCCGCTCTCTCCAGATGAGTATGCGATGAGAATCGCTACTCAAACGGAATCTGCTCTCATCTGTAAAGAGTACTCGTCCCCATTCATTGTCTCCAATTCCGGTGTTCCCGGCAACACAGAGAACGCCTTCTCTGATGGGCAGGCGTTAAAGGTACACACCGTACAGGGCGTCGTGCAAACAGACCACCACCGTGCAGTCTTCTGGCCACGGTAAAAACGCGATATCGGTCGTCCAGTCGCCTGTGTCGTGTGTCTAGCGATTTCTCCCGCTTTCTGCCGCCTGTTTCTTCTGGCCTGTAAGACAATGTACTGTCATCTGCGGGTGTGGTTCCTCGTGGACGACCACTACTGAACCCCCGGATAGCTGTTCCTGTAGTTTGAAATTGTCTCGAAAGTCGTGAAACGATGCTGTGAGCAATTCCGAACTCTGCAGCCACACTTGTCACACTGCGGCCTTCCTCCAACTTCTCCCAATGATTCGATCTCGGGTAAAAGCATCCAGATGTCGTCTAACAGATTGATTATTCGCCATTTCTCGCTGAGGCAGCAACTCGGTGTGATTTTAACTGCTATACGGCGTGCAATTTCTTTGCCAGAAATACTGATCTTACACCGACAACATGCTTTATACTACTCAGACACTCCCCCATTACGTCTACCTGCATATCTGCGCATGTGCTACCGTACATCACCTTACTTAATCTCCTGATTGGTCTTTCTGTCCGCTCTGTCTTTCGTTCAGCTGATATGCTAAATTTTCGACTTAGTCCTTAATTTTTGCACACCAGTGTATTTGATTTTTAAAAAGAATTTCCCACCAAATTTTTATAAATAAAGGAATTTTTCAGAGTAATGGGTCATGACCATTAAAAAGGCTCACTGAGCTGCAGGTTGAGTACCGCTGAAGCAAGGTAAAGTTTCTTTTGAACCATCTAGGAATAATGCCAGTTCTATTACAGGAAGCATTGTTCTGCTGAAAGTATCCATTTCTGACAGAATACTTTAGTATTATAAAAGATGATATGTGGACCCATTCCATGCCAAGGAAACATTTCCGAATCCTAATTTTGCCAACTTAAAGAGTTTTGTCAATGCAGATTTGCACCCTGCCATCTACAAGGTGTAATTAAAAACGTAATTCATCGGACCGCTTTCCAGTCATTTACAGTTCAATCCTTTGCGAATTGAGACCACTGTTCTTGTTCAAGACAGACTTTAGAAGAGCTCATTCGCTACCGTAGCCTATGTGCGGCGAATAGTTCGTGCAGAGACCTTGCAGTTACTCCTTGATTAAGATTCCCCGCAATTTCAAGTACGGTTGCTCTTCTACTGGCCTGATAACTTTAGGAATTCTCCTTTTAGAGCGTACTTTGGGTAGTCTGTGACGATTGCAAGTCTGACGTCGGACGCGGTTTTCTGCCAGAGAATCCACTTCCTGTAAACATTAATAACTGATGCTCTCGAATACTTCACAAGTGCAGCTGTTTTGTTGATACTAGTTCGGACGCTTCGAGCATCTTCAATCCTCCCGCGTTCAACACAGCTAAATCTCACTTTTCCTATTTCTTCACAAGCAACACAGTGGATTCCCCTAATATTAATACTTATCTCGCTCTATAGTGGCAACTGCGTGATCTTCGTATAATAATTTGATGCTCAATATGTATGTATGCATGTGTGTATGTCTGTATGTGTATGTATGTATTAACAAATTCAATTCATACATGTATTTTATTTTATTTAAGAAAAAAATGCGAAAATATTCCTAAATTTTAATTATATGATTTATCGAATTTATTTATCGAGAATGGTTGGGAGAATGGTCTTTAATGGACCATATAAGACAAAAAAAGGTTGATGCAACCCTGTTTAAACCATTATTTATTGAAATGAAATAATTTCAACGTAGCTATTATAGTTTTTATACATCTTTCCACCATAGAAAAATTTATTAATGAATAAAATGGATAAAACCTCGAAATGTTTAATTGATTTTTTAACGAATATTCTCGCCCCAATGTTTCAATTTAAAAGACATGCAGCATACAATAAAAGGGCCTTTTGGTCTATCTCCAGTAAGTTTGTAATGTATTAGAATTTGAGTTAATATTTAATACAAATGAATGTGATCAATGCCGAAAAACACCATTTTTCGTTAAAACGTAGAAATACATTCTAAAAAATGATTTCAGAATGTCACAAGTTGTTGATGTGACTTTCTGTCTATTTACCAATTTTTGAGACTTGAATAGAAAGGATGAAGTATGTATTCCTTTTCTCAGTAAAATTAGAGCATTTATACTAGCAATGAACTTTTGAAAACTCCACAAATCATTGCAATTTCTCAACATTTAAATTATTCTCTGAAGGGTCAAAGTTGTTCCAAATGGAAGGACAATTTTTGCTCTGAGATTGTGAAAGAAAAAAACAGAAATGAAAAAAAAGTGTTTCAAATATTTTTAAGTACGGCTTTACGCCTCAAAGGTCAGCAAAGGACGCCAAAGCTTAGTACGTGACTTTTCTAATTTCCCTTGAACATTAAAGGAACTTTCGATAATGCCTGGTGGCTTGGCATCTTGTACCTACTCCTAAAAACATTTTTTGCTTTATTAGAAGCTTCTGAAAAATATCGTTCAGCTGCTCTTACATTGGGTAATGTCACTAAGAATCTTGTTTTGGAAAAAGGCTGTCCCTCAAGAGTCAGTGATGGAACTTTTTCTGTGGAATTTAATTAAGAACAATTTTCTTTTCAATATCTCAAAATTTCAGAATTGTTATAAAATAGCGTTTGCAGATAATGCACTTCTAAATTGTCCAGCGTAAAGACTTTCAGGATGCCTGCACTTTGGCACAAAACATTCTTAATAATGTTTTTGATTGGTCAAAGCAATTCAAGCTAGAGTTTATTCCACTTAAAACAAAATAATGAAGATTTATAAAAAAATCAACAGTATATCAAAGAATCCACTTAAAACTTGGAGGTGTAAAAAATTGAAGAATTGCACAAGATTAAGTATTTGGGCATAATTGTTAATAACAAAATGAAATGGAAGGAGCTCTTATGTTTCTAGTAAAAGTGGAAAAATTCTTCTTGGTCTGTTAAGAGTTTCAAACCATACTTTTGGGGCGGAAACTGATATTCATGAATTGATTTATAAACAGGAGATCTCATGTCTTATGTATCAAGAGCTTGGGTCAGTCTGTAAGTAAGAAAATTAATAATAGACGTATTAGGAGAACGAAACGGAGGTTTTTTACTTCGTCTCATCAAATGATACAAAACTATTAGTTATTTCTGGTGTACCATGCTATTTCTGGTGACTTGGTTACTCTGAACAATCTTGATGTTCTATTTGACTACGCCCGATGGATGGAGCAGTTTATTTATTGCCACACCCTTCATGTAGAAAAACCTACCAGTCTTGTAACTTCTTTAAATGAAGTCTTTCAAGAATATCAAACTATTTGCTTCACTGATGAGAGTAAATTGAATGGAAGGATTGGTCTTGCCTGCGTTATTTACGAGGAAGGAGTTGAAAAGTCAATTTGCAACATCGATTAAAAGATGAAGGCTCTGCTTTAAGCCGCATTCATCTTGCCCTAAAGTGATTCTCTCCGTCAGGGAGGATCTCTCAATTGTCTTATTCCATTATTTGCTCAATGTAAATTGGACAGAAAAACTTGTTGGGGTCTATACTGTATAACATCCACTTTTTTTTGTTCAGGGCCATAGTGGAAATCTTGGCAATAATAGAGCGGACCAGTTGGCCAAGAAATGAACCTTTCGATGTATGTGCCGTTGTCCCACTAGCTTTGGAAAGAACTGTTTCCGCTAGGAACCCGAATTCTGGCCTAACCCCTGCCAAGCTTTGTGGACTAAAAAGTTTTTCCAACCATTTATCAACGGCTAAAATGTAAGAAATTTCTTACCGATTTTAAGTTATTCCAGATTCTAAGAGGACATGTAAATTTGAAATGCTATTTATCTAGGTTTCATTTAATTGGTAATGATATTTTGTTCTTGTGGTCTGGATGCTGAAACAACGGAACATAACTTATTGTATTGTAACCTATATTTTTGTAAGAGAGAAAATTTAAAAGAAGTTGGAAAACGCTTAGGTATTTCCCTACCACCTGTTTTGTCTTTGTCGGTCAATTGTACTGAAAGACTTTCATATATTAAGAAAAATTTGCTTACTGTATAGATTTTTTTAAAGTTTTCTTCCATTTCTTTAGATTTGTGTGTATTCCCTCCCTTTCTTTTATTTTATATTTATCTCTTAAATGTATTTTTAATTTTGTTTTAAATTTTATAATGATGTTACCACTTACGTCTGTAAAACCTCATGTTATGCAATGTGTGTGTAACATACCCCCTCTAGTATCCTTTTTATTAACTTTGTGTACTAATATTTAAAATAACTTTAATTCTTTGGTTTAAAAATAGCATTGTAATCTTAATCGTAATCGGCTAATCCAAAATCTCTGTCCCGCCCATTCTATCCAATCAGAGCTACTATTACGTAATAATCACGCGCTTGCACTGCCGGTATAAAAGCAAAATCTTGTGTAATCGCCCTTTTTGTCTGCTTGCCTCATCATCATGTAAGAATGTAAATAACTGCAGCTCTTTGTCTTTTTTGTGTTGTGTCCGTCAAGATATGGCTTCTGTTATAAAAGAGTGTTTTTTTTTCCAGGTATAGAAGTTTAAAAGATGGCATTACTTTCCAAGATGGCGACCCATTTAATAGAAGGTCAAGTGATTTATTCTCAGTTTGGTTTCACAATTCATCAAAACGATCATCAAGCAAGGCATAGATTCGTCGAATGGGCCCAAAACGAGATTGCCGTTGTTCCCGATTTTCATAAGCGAATTTTATTTAGCGATGAAGCGCACTTCTGGTTGAATGGCTACGTCAACAAACAAAAACTGCCGCATTTGGAGTGAAGCTAATTCACAAGTGTATGTCGAAACACCGTTACATCCAGAAAACTGACTGTTTGGTGCGCTTTATGGGCTGGTGGAATCATTGGTCCGTACTTCTTCAAAAACGATCAAGGCCACAACGTTACAGTCAATGGTGATCGGTATAGAGCCATGATTACTAACTTTTCATTCCTGAATTGAACAATCATGATGTCCAGGAGCTGTGGTTCCAACAAGATGGCGCAACATGTCACAGCTCGTGCCACACATCGATTTATTGAAAGACACGTTTGGTGATCGCATATTTCACGTTTTGGACCTGTGAATTGGCCTCCAAGATCTTGTGATTTAACACCGCTAGACTATTTTCTGTGGAGCTATGTAAAGTCATTGGTCTATGCGGATAAGCCACAAACGCTTGACCATTTGAAAGACAACATTCGCCGTGTTATTGCCGATATACGGCCACAAATGTTGAAAAGTCATCGAAAATTGGACGTCCAGATTGACTACATCCGAGCCAGCCATGGCAGTCATATGCCAGAAATCATATTTAAAATGTAATGCCACAAGATTATCTTTCGAATAAAAATTCATGTCAATCGAATAATACATCGTTGTTTTATTGCAATTTAAAGTTCTATACCCTAAAAACACCCTTTATGTGTCTGTTTTCGTATTTTTAACAAATAGATGTGAAATATAAAAGTGATTGACCAGCTACGCTATGTGAAAATAAATAAATCAGATGAAAATTAATTGTGAAGAGGTTTCACTAAACCAGATATGACAACAATCCAAATAAACCGCCAACGCTACTACAATACTTTACATACATATATGTATATATATATATATGAATTTAGATGAAATCACACAAAATACAGGCGAAGGCAAAAAAAAAAAAAATATCTGTATGAAAGATTATTGAGTCAGTCAAAAAGAATATTCCCTTTGGAAGCTATATGCAAATGGATCATTTATTATGTAGCTATATAAAGACATTTCACCCGAAGTTACAAGAATTATTTTTATGAGTATTTTTTAAAATTTAATGAATGGAATAAATATCTCGATTTCCGAGAAATAAGTCATGTATGTTCCACTTTTGCTTCAGATCAAAGCTCGTGATGAAATATTTTAAGGTTTATATACAGATTCCATTCCCTCAAACTCTAATAAATCTAAAGAAACGCACGTTTAAACGAGCTAAAAAATTAAAAATAAGATCTCGATGGTATTTAAAAGTGCAAGTATACCATCGAAGATCGAAAAATATCATACATTACACATAATACTTTTGATAGGTTCATTGCAATTTTCAAATTAACAAATTTTGACATCAGCAAAAAAACGAAGATTTTAATTGCCACAAGAAAATAAAAAGCATTGTTAAGCTTTCAAAGTGTCTTTGAACTGAAGTTTTATAATTTTTAATGGCTACAAATACAAATTTCCTCCTGAGAATTTTTTCTTTAGAAAATACCTCTCTTTTAATGAATACAAAAAATAGTTTTCTAAAAATATATTGAATACAAGATACCTTATTCCAATGATCTTCTTCTATGTCATTTTTATAAGCTATACACTTGTTAAAGATATCTGCAATCCATGTTCGAAAAATACACTTTACTACTAGTAATAAAAACATTAAAAATTATTATTGATTGGATTTGACGAAAAATTTTCGATATTTTACATTGGTACCTATAATTATTACTGTCGACGCCAATGACCTAATATATTTTTCCCCGATATGTTTAAGAAAATTCGTAATTAAATAGTAACTGCAAAGAATATTTCTAAATGTTCAAAATGTAAAAAGAATTAGAAAAAGAATGATTTAAGAAAATGCGAGACAGAATTACTTACAACATTTTAATTTTATTGAGAAACTCTCTCTCTTCAGATGTACTTCTCCAGGCTTTAGTGTCCTTTCAAATGAAATTCTGCGTTGAAAAATGGAATTTAATGAAATCCTCAATACATTCATTCTCGGTAATATTTGAAAAGAAACTTCATTATGAAACAATACCATCCAAACGCATTTCCTTTCGATGCACTTTCCACATTTCCTCTGTGCTGTCTAATTACCGTTTTAGTGGAAGACTCCCAATGCGCTGAGATATACTTTATTATTCTTAAAACAGGAAAAATAGAAATTTTAAGCCTCTGATTACAGTTCAAATAAAAGTGATTTACTTTGAAATCACTTTGGATGACAGTCGGAAGCGGAAAAGAATACCGTCAATGGTCCATGGTCAAACAGCAAGATATTTCTAAAAAGTGACGCTTCCCCAGCATTTCTGAAATGCAATTTTAAGAAGCGTTTATGCCCCTGTCATCAAAAATAAAATAAAAATGCTCAGACATTCAAACCGGCGGTTTATTACACGTCATTTACTCATTATTTCTAGTTTTTCTTTCAAATCTCTCAAAACTCAAATCTCTCAGAAATACAAAGGCAGCTTTAGTGCTTGTAATTAAAGAAGACGCTTAATTTTAAATAACATTTCAAAATATTTTTTCTTAAAAATATTTCTATTTATAATCATGAAAACAAAACTATTTTATTTTTTAATAGCAAAAATGTATATTTGATGAACATTTTTACATACTTAAAACTGAAGTGGCTTTTGGTTCGAAAATCTTACTTTTAATAAGAGAAGCATTTTCAAAGGGAGATATAAAATTATCGGATGCAAACTTTGTATAAAAGTACATTTTTAAAAATTCCTTAAAAAAATACTCATATCACCCATATGACATCTAATAGGTACAAAAAAATACCTAGCCATGCCACAAGTTGTGATACCAAAAGTGGGAAGATTCTCTGCTAAGACAGCAGATGGTTTTAAATTTCGTCATTAGTGATTGCAATATATATCTTAGGCAACTTTTCCTTTCACGCATCAGTTAAACATTTTAAACAGAACCGTGAAGCAGATATTTCTCTGTATCAAAAAAAAAATTAGATGCCCCGTAGATGATTTTAAAGAAAGCGCTCCAAAGCATTTAGACATCGCAAGGTAATTCATTTATCAAACCATTAAGATATTTTCAACAACAGTGCTGATAATGAATGGATGAGAACACCAGCTCGTCAAAGTAGTCAGAGTGAAACTCCTTGTCGAAAGGAGACTCTTTTTGCTTAAACAGGTCAACGTGCCAAAATGAACAACGTATCGCTTAGAAAACGAAGATTTTAGATCAAGAGGTTATTGAAAGTCATTTTCTAACAAAGGAAATTAAAGCGCCAGAAGAGGCTTAAATGAAATTCCCTATTGCGGAGGCACGTTCATAAGCTCCATAAACGAATTTTTGTTTATCGTCGAGATAACTTTTTGGCATTGCAGAACCATTCAACGACCAAAATGATTATGTGCATGCAAGAAACTAAAGAGAAGAAAACTGTGTTTGAAACAAAATTCATCATCCGGCTTCAATAATGGCTTGTTGAGGTGAAAAAGCCACAAAGGCATCTCAAAAGCTTCATTTTTGTGAGAAAGAAGTGGAAAACCACTGCAAAGGTCTATCAAACACTATCACGGAATTAATAAAAAAAAAGCCTTTAAAAGTAATCTATTCATTGGAAACTATTGACTTTCCAACAGGACTCCACTCTTGATCATGGCAATAAGATGACCCAGTGATGGTTGAAAGATAATGTAGGCTTCATAGAACACAAAGATTGACTTTCACCGATGACAAATTGGGGATCAGTATTAGAGGTAAAAGGCGTTCCAAAACGGCATTCCAATTAGAATAGTCCTAAATGTTCCTTAAAGTAAATCAGTGATGGGAATTCCCATGGAGGCAGTGGAAGTCAAAAAGGCGAATCAAAGTTACTTTAATGTTCAACTCAAAGTAAAGTTTACGAAATGTTGTTTTACATTTGATAACAAAGTTCTCATTTTAACTTTTATAATTGTATCAGAACGGATATACTAATGCAGTGCTTTCTCAAAGTTTCAATATTGGCGACCCAATATTCAATCATAATTTTCCTCGTACACCCTTCTTCCCTAAAATAACAATGTGAAGAATTAACAAACTATAACTTGATGCTAAAGCTACAATAGAACTTGAACCCAGTGCTTCTCAAACTTTCAATACTGGCGCCCCCTTTTCGATCACAATTTTTATCGCACCCCCTTATACATTAATAATGTATTGAATACAATAATAATGAACTTTGATGCTAAAGCTACAATAGACGATCTTAATTATAAACCATATAAATCAGTAACATAAGTATTAAATTTTGTATACTACATTTAAGTAATAAATAAATAAAATAATAGGATAATTATTATGTGTGTTATTTTTCCTTTCTCTAATTTTTAAATTGAACATATTGCAAAAATCTGGTGGCTGCTTAGAAGACAAAATATAGATATCTGCTAAATATTGAAAAAGAACTCAGAGGGTCAATTTCTAATCATAAGCATTCCTTATAAAAACTTTGCTTTCCAAGACAAGCTCATGGAAGTATATAATTCTCATTAAACTTGTTCTTAATTTAGTATTAATTAATTAGTTATAAAATATTCTGTGCAGCACTAATTAATTAAGAGAAAGTTTACTTTACCTACTTTCAAGGACTTTTCAATTTTTCTTTGGTAACAAATAAACAGTTTTGCCAGAACTAACGATTTCGAAACAGTGATTACACCAGTTGCTTCTCAAACTTTCAATACTGGCGCCCCCTTTTCGATAACAATTTTTATTGCGCCCCCTTATATATTAATAATGTACTGAATGCAATAATAATGCACTTTGACGCTAAAGCTACAATAGGCGATCTTAATTATAAACCTTACAAATTAGTAACATAAGTATTAAATTTCGTATACTACTTTTAAGCAAAAAAAAATAATAATAATAAATAAATAAATAAAATAATAGGATAATTACTATGTTATTTTTCCTTTCTCTAATTTTTAAATTGAACATATTGCAAAATGCGGTGGCTGCTTAGAAGACAAAAATATAGATATCTGCCTAAATATAGAAAAGAACTCAGAGGGTCAATTTCTAATCATAAGCATTCCTTATAAAAACTTTGCTTTGCAAGACAAGCCCATGGAAGTCGTTAATACGTATTAAACTTGTTCTTAATTTAGTATTAATTAATTAGTTATAAACTACTATGGAGCACTGATACATTAAAAGTATACCGGCTGAAATACCCGCTCTTTGCACGAGTTCATTTATAAGAAAATAAAACATTATTGAAATAATCGCTGAATTTTGTACGGAGAGTAAAGCCAAGTGCGCGACAATGTTCACAAAAATGTAAAATGATTTTTTTTAAATGATTGCTCAAAGTATAATTAGTTTAAAGCGAACTATAATTTTAAGCCTTACAGAATGATCATTTAGAATTGATGTTGAATAATGAACAATTATATTAAATTCAGATGAAGAATAATTGTATTATTTTTAATATTTCAAGCGAAAAGACTTCAACATGTTTTAACCCTGGAAAAGGCGCGCACTCTATACTAATGGTCCAGCGGGGTTATTGTGTGAGTCACCCTAATCCTTTTTTATAATTATTTTTAAAGTACACAATAAAAATGGTAATTCCAGTGAATAATTTAATTATGAGAAAATATACTTTGCCTACTTTCAAAGGACTTTTCAATTTTTTCTTTGGTAAACAAATAAACAGTTTTGCCAGAATTAACGATTTCGTAATCTGTGTGTCCCGCGTGACCACTTCCGGGTAAAAAGTGTATTCATTATGATAATATATATGTTACTAATAAAACATTTTGTAAAACGTTTTTGGTTGTGCTTTATATATTTTAGAATACTCTTAAATATATTTATATGTATATGCTCTCTCTCTCTCTCGTGGTTTTCCAAATATCATAAAACTCTCTTTCATGGAAAAAAGCGCAACAGAGAAATACATTACTTGCAACTTCCCTAAATGAGAAACTAACACATAAGAGAGGGGTCATAACTAACTGTACCAATAACTTAGAAGGTCAAACAGATTGCAGCTATAATGTGCAGTATTTCAAAAATAACGACAGTGATGAATTTTTTATGTTCCTAAATTTTTTCGATTTTGGGTCCGTCATCTGTTTTTCCTTTGAATGAGTAGTATGTTAGAATTAAAAAGGTAGCTTAGTAAAAAAATCTCTCATCATGGGATTACAGCAAATCAAATAATTTTTTTTTGTTTGGTTATAGGATCAAAGATAGATAATTAGGTATTGAAGAAGTTTTTATTTTTTGATGACTTAATATCGCGCGCGCGCGCTATAAATTATATCAGAGTAAAAGTGCATTTTTTATTATATCCGAAAGCATACTGTTTTAATTCATTCCAGTAAATTAAATATTTTTAAATCTTTTATTTTCGATATGCTCGCGCCCCTCGTAAGGTTATCGCGCCGCACAGTTTGAGAAACACTGCTTTAACCTCTTAAGTGCTACCGGCGTATATAAACGTCTCACTCAGTCAAAGCGTTAATTGCCCTTGACATACATATACGTCTTGCGGAAGTACTATCTTTTCTGTGCACTGCTATCCATAAAATTATTCCGAGCGCAGTTCAAATGACTTTTTGGAATGCAATCAAAGGATATTGACAGCGTCGTTTGCGATGGGGAGTTACTTATTTATTCCTTTTCTCATCCCATACGCACGTTTACGTGGTCGCTTTGGAGGAGCATAACTTTGAATTGACAGTTCAAAGATTCATTCTAAACAGTGCCAATGTTTGCATAGAATTTTATATATGACGTGGGGTAATCATTAAACTTCTTCTTAACTTAGTATTGTTAATTTAAAATTAATTGTAAGATATACATTGTGCAGTATTTATAAGTGTATTATATCAGAGTAAAAGTGTGTGTGTTTTATTATGTCAGAATATTTTGTTTGTTTACTTTCAATGAATTTTTTGAAATAATCTTTTTCTTTTTCAACTTTCAATATGCTCGCGCCCCACAGTTTGAAGGTAAAAATATGTTGACCCTACTGTAATGTAATGTCAATGGACGCCGCTCCATGGGATTTGAGCTGGAACTGTGAACAATACATTAGTCAAGTTCTTCTACCTCATGTTTGCTCTTTTCTAGCACAGGCGATGCTCAGAAATAGTTTCATCTGGCCAACATATTGCCTGGTTTTAAATTCTGTTGAAAATGTTTGGGATGACTTAGGGCCACGTCTTACTTCTCGAAACCAGCCCTTAACAGATAAGGACGTACTAATCCATTCGTTGAAAGAGGAATGGAAAAAAAGAGTGTGTGTGCTTATAATCACACATGATAACTTTACATTATGTAATGTTATTTCAGGGATTAATTAGGTGAATAAAAGACAAGGGGATATTATATTAGTATTGCCATATATATAAAATTATTTAATTATATGCCTGTACTTATAAAGTAATATTTTTTGCTAAACATACATATTTGTTAATTAATTGTATTCTAAGAAGGAAACAATAGGAATAGGGTAGCTGAAATAGGTTATAAATACTTTTTTAGATTCAAAATTATTTAAATATCTAAAAAAAAACTCCGTCAAGCATTGTTTCGTACTTTGTCGTGCTTTCATTTGAATCATTTGACATAATTAAATTGAATTTTGATTTTAAAAAAATCTACTAAAGGCTTTGATTTGTCTTTTGAAAAATCTATATTAAAATCCTCACTTAAAATAATACTCAATTTGTTCAGAAGAGTTGATACAGCTTCACCACACAGTTTAGGCAACTAAATTTTTGTGACTGAATTTGATAATTTTCTTTACACTTTGATTGGGTGAAATATAAATAATAACCATTAGAATTATTTGTCCATTTTCTGCTTTACATTTCGCTGCACACATTTCTTCGATACATGAATCATTCAACCCAAATGATTCAGTAGTATTTAATGCTACATCCAATTCTGAAGTGACATAAGTTGTCGTATCTTCTTTATGTTCATATACAGCAACTCCACCAGCTCTGTGTTTTTGTCTCTTTGGAAGTTAGCAATACAATGAAAATTTGGAACATCTATGTTTCCTTCATGATTTTTCCAAGTTTCTGTTCAAAGTAATATGTTGCATAACACTTTCATCGAGATCCAAAGCCCGTGCACGTAAACTTGAACGTTTTAAAGAACAAATTGGTATTCCCTTTTTTGTGGAAATGGAAGATATCTGTGATTGTTTTAACTCTCTGACTGGGTGACCCACTAATTGAATTTCACTTCG